>JADGIL010017931.1:18940-31195 GCA_020352625.1 Cactoblastis cactorum
AAAAAAACTACTAGATTTTGTAATACAAAGTGGTGGAATAGTAGGATGGATGGACTCTGTATACTATACGCGATTGTTTATTTTGCCTAATGGTGGTCTTAATATGTATATTGTCAAGTCGCAGCAGGACTACAAGACGTATAACTTAGTATCTTTTCCAACAGGTCTATAATATATGAAAGACTGACTTATACCCGCGAATGTTGATTTAGTATTTATCAAGTTTCAAAAAAGTAGTAATTCTTATATTCCATACAGTTCATTAAAATTGAAGATTTATTTATCATTTTTTGCATCAAATTTCGGTAAGTTTATCACTAAAACTACAGCCCAAAAATAATAAATTTGTAAATATTTTCTTTAATTGATTTTAATATTTCAAAAGATAGACAAACACAGTAGTTTATTAAATTACTAGATTTATGCCCGCGAATGCGCCCACACGTCACTTTCTATTTTCAATATCTCGAGTTCTAAGCGACCTATCGAGATTAATCTCACGTCAGATTTGAAGTTACACCTTGTAAAACTTATTATAAAAACCGGAAGCATTTGTGTGATTTGCATACAAACATATATGTAGATAAACAAATTCTGAAAAGAAATAGTTTTGGCTTCTGGAAAAAGATTGCCTTTATATTATTTTCTTAAAGTAATTAACTATTTATACGCAAAATCTTTAAATGCTAACAAGACTTATTTACTAGAAAAGACTAGACAAGACTTACTTTGTTACAAGACATGATCTGTGAAAGGCGACAACTATAATCAAACCAAGGTAAATTAGAGCTAAAAGGAGAATAGCCCAGCAATAATCTCTATACAACGTTAATAGTGATGAATTTGCAATAAAACGTAGGTTGATGATGTCTTTGATCGAGTCACACTTAATATTATTAAGGTAATATATAAATTTCGAACGTAGTTTGGTTCTAACTTAATTTGTCCTTATACTTAGTTTCGGAGAAACTTTAACATACAAACATTTCGTCTTTATAATTCATATTTGAATGATAATTAACAGTGTAGATTGATGATATACATTAGTGTAGATTCTTCAATATTTGAGACAAAATTGTTGCGTCTGGATGATGAAGTGTTTGTATGACTGCAATCATTTCTTCATTATAACCTCAAGTGGCCACTTAACCGGTTTTTGACTGGGAATAAACTTGGTTGCATATCTCAATTGTACAAAATGCCATATTATTATTTTTTGATGATTTGAGCCCCTAACCTGACAGAAAACTATAAAATAGCAGAGCGCGTTTCAGTATGCCTGCATTTAAACAGAGTTTTTTTTTATCAATATCCAACAATTTTGGGTACAAAATAGACGGACAGACTAACAAATGATTTGAAATTCTTTTTGAAGTTGTTTATTATAGCTACATCCAACCATCCATCTTTTAAATTGTGGCCTGGGTCTTGGATGTTCATATGTGTATTTATCATAAAATATAGTATCGTTGAGTCAGTATCCCATAACACAAGTCTCGAACTGACTTTGGGGCTAACTCAATGTGTGAGAAGTCCATATATATATTTATTTATACCCGTGATATTGCCGTACAATATTCTTTTCTCTGTTTATCCTCATGGTTAGCTGGTAAAAAATGCTTTTAGCATTTAGTTCGTCATTTGTTCATGTACTTTTGTTACTTGTGGAACAATATAGTTTTATAAAAAATAAATATTGAATTAAAAGTTACGCATAGACAAAGTCACGGGCATAAGCTATTCTCCTATGTAAGGTAGTCGCACAAATTGGTTATAATTCATAAACCAGTTGACCATGTAAACGACCGGTGGCAGATTTACCTTTACCACGACACATACAGCACACCCAAATCGCATAAACCCACGATAATATAGAAAAATAGTCTGTAAATAAATATTTGGCGACAAATCCAACAAATTGGGTTAGCCCTTAAACTATTTTTGAGACTTTTATAATAAGATAATAATTCAAATACTATACGCAATAATAATTTTAAAATAAATAAACATTAAAGACCTAGATGAATCGGAACGAGATTATTGTCCATTATTACCTGACCAGAAATCGAACCTCGATCTTCTATCCTATCCTATGACTACACTCTCGTGGTTACAATGACGACTTGCTAAAAATATATATTCTAAAAATATCGAGAAATATATATTCTTAAAATAAAGCCATTTTCATTGTTCATGTGCTCGTTTCGAATTTTCAAATATTTTTTATTGTAAAAAATTAATTATAAATAAATAAATGTTGTTATATTAAAAACCGCTATTCGATGATGACGTCACAATTTTGTAATTCGTACAAATCCCATAACTATATTTTATTTTAGACATTTAATTAAAATGTAATATATCTAATTAAACTGATTGACACCCAGTAATTTATCTAAATAATAAATAAAAAAAAAACCACGTTAAAAAAATTAAAAAATATATATTGGTGTCATTTCTGTACCAGTGGCATAGGATGCTCAAGGTATCGCAACATTGTAAGGGTCCAGTGCCCTTGGTTCAGACCCGTTCTACAAGTACGAAAATATGCCGCGTCGGGAATCGAACTCTTATCGCTTACGAGATCGGAACGACGCTGCGCCCAACTTTTTTTTGGTGAATTTTGACAGCCAAAGCCGGTTGCAAATACATAAACTTGATTGATCTGCTTGCTTGCCCAGGGTTTAATTTGGAGCTAAAAAATATATTTGACATTAACTTCTGTTGGGCACAACGGGAGCTAAAATTTTTCAAGCTGAATTTGCAATGCCTATTGATCGTATTTTGATAGAAATATTATATTATCAACAAACAAAAAACATCACGTTTGTTAATTGGTTGCTCCCCTTAAATATTTATTTAATTCGGTTTTTAGTACTTGTTTTATAAAGACAGTCAAAGGAATATCGTTTATCGTTCGAATCGTTTATGAAAACAATTCTTCAGGTTAAAAATGTGACAGTCAAGTGACAATCAGACGGACATCGGAGTCTTAATAACCGCGTCCCGTTTCTACCCTTTGGGTACGGAAAAATAGAAATCTTTTATTTCAAACATTTTCCCAAACAGTCACATAATTTCTTACAATTTGTTATTAAGTAACATAAGAAACTAACTAAAGAATAATGTATTCAGTTCGTGATATTTGCTCGCTAATATCCGTATTTATTCATATTTCATGGCTGTTGGATTTCATTTGAATAGTTAGTCTCCTATGCGCCCGCGCCGGCGAGCCAGCTCGTATCTGCTTAACGATCCATATCTCAAATTCACTACCGCACCTTGAACACGAAAAATTTAAGTATCGTTTTGTTATTGTTTTCATAGTAAATGATATAATATTTCTAACTTTTACCCGTCGATCGCTCGCTCTCTATACTTCCGAGTATATAAAAATATTATAACCGACCTATTTAACATAATTTTTGTGAACTGGACATGTTTCAATATAAAATTTTGACTGTAATACGAAGTCCAATAATACTAAACGTCATTGACGCCCGTTTTAGTTTGATACTTAGTTGTATAAAAAATCTGATGTAAAATTATAACAATGATTGTCCTCACAGAAACTTCAAATTTAAAGTAAGATCAAAATAACAAACATTTTCCCTATGACAAAAAAAAAATCGCTCGGTGGGCATTTTGGGACTATGTCACCATAAATGTTTCCTAGATTTTCTGCTGTATACCTGCTAAAAACTGTAGTTGTGTCTTATACATATTATAAGATTATGTGCTGGGAATTCAGTTTTATTTTTCACACCCTGAACTGCTTCCATGTTGTTATTGTAAAAGTCAATCAAGGAAGGTGGTCTAAAACAGGGAATTCTTCATATAGGCGATGGGCTGGCATCCTATTACTATCTCTATCTATATATAATCTCCATTTCAACTATAATCTATAATACCTACCAATAAACCCACAATTCTGCTAAGCGTGGTCTTCGAGACTCACGATTCTTGGATCTGAGTACTCCGATAGGCAGAAATACGAGATTCTTTATCGGTATCTGAATTTTATTAATTTGAAATTGTAATGTGTGTTAGACTACAACATTGAGTTCTTCAAGAAGGAGGTTAAAGATTCATTCAGGGTCGGCAACGCGCGTTTGGCACCTCTGGTGTTGCAGGCGTCAATAGTCTGCGGTACCTGCTTACAATTAGGTGGCAACTTTGTTTTATACTATAGTGTTACACAACTCATTTAATTACGCTCAATAAATATCATGATACCACACTTTGGTAATTAAATAAATATTGCCACGTACGTTGTACAAAGCAAAGTGGCTATTTTTCTTCAATTACCAAAGTGCGGATGTTTTTACTATCGAGTTCCGTTATCCGCGAGAATAATTTGAAATTCTTTTTGTTGAAGTGTAAGCTCATTTATTTTCATTACAAATAAGAACAATCCAAAAACAGACAACAAAAATATTCGCTGAGATAAAATGGCTGGTCACGAGAGCTAAAAGTGTTTTACTAAAGCCAGCCAAGCTCCGACATAACACATTCCTCGATCCTCTGGCACCGTAACGTATGAATCGCAACACATTGTAATCACTGACGTAATGTGATCAAGCTTTACAATGTTGCGCATTCAATGTCAAGGCCACGAGAAAAGCAACACTGTTGAAGTTTGTTAACCTGATTCCGTTACTTTACCACGTGTATTTGTTGTCGTACAATAGTGAAACTAACAAAAAACGTGTCCTCACAAAATCAGGTAGTAGTAAAGAGTCCGTTATAGAAAAAAAAAGACTATTTATGTGGTATTAAAAAAAAATATTATAACTTTGATTTGAGTTTGGAACTACTTACGCCAAATTGGTTCCAGCTCTGCACTAATTATGTCACGGTGTCAATCGCGACGCTGGTCTTCCGCAAGCACCATAATAAAATACTTTTGAATAAAATAGAAATGAAAACAACACAGTTCATATTTTATAACATCTTGTAAGCAAATTAACCCCCCCCCCCCCCTAATAATGCTTACGTAATACTTCCCTTCCCTACTTAAACGGTCCCTTCAACGTAAGCACTATAGTGTATCCAGATGTGAATAATTTGAGAGCAGATCAATTGGAATACAATGTCAAGGCCGCGAGTTTGTTGACTTACCGTCATCTCGCCACAGATATCTTGATTTCGTAGACCTTTAGATAGGATCATGAATGGTTGGTTCCCACATTGGAATAATGGTTTATTCCAGTGAAACTTCATGAATAATATGTTACGTCACGCGCCAAACGACATCGTAACACATCGATTTAACTCCATCATTCACATAAAAACTGTAACATTACTGACGATTGTTTGTTGGCTATTCTTTCTTATTCATTTTATATACCGTTAGATGATAGCTATATCTGCAATTATGCATTCCACATTATATATTTGAATTCATATTATCAGATGAATTTTTAAAAACAATATTACATTACACATCGCGTTTCTCAACTTTTCGTTTTGTGGAGTTAATCGATGTGTGCACTGAGCGGCTCAATTTCAGCAGGGGAGGAGACCAATAATTGGAATGTCAAAATCCGAATGAAATCAACTTTATAACGACGTTTTTAAGACATAGGGAGGCAAACGAGCAGCCGGGTTACGTGATGTTAAGTGATCACCGCCGCCCATAGACTACTGTTTTAATAACATGATTATACGGTGAATTTTTTACTTCAACCGGTTTCTATATTAATTTGGACTTCGACTGATGAATATGCATTAAGATCTTATACTTTGAATGTACTGCCGTCGCCAAGTTGATGTTGTTAGCTATAATATGAATGCAGTTGCAAAGCAATGTCAAGGCCGCTAACAATGCAACAATGTCGTTATAATTGTTAACTTGATTCCATTGCTGCTCCGCGTAGCTTTAGTTATGAATTGTAAATTAGTTATTGGATTTATAAAATCCTTATGGAAAAACTCTGCACCTGATTTATTATTTCAAATAATGATATTAGAATTTATATATATTTACATACTGGTTGGTATTTAGGCACAAAGTGTAACAAAGCACACATTAGAATTTAAAAAGATTAGTTTCGTTTTAGTTTCCATATAGTACATTTTTAGTTTTTTTTAATGTAAGAGGGAGGCAAACGAACAGGCGGGTCACGCGATGTTCAGTGATCACCGCCGCCTATACACAACTGCAACACCCACGGGGTTACAGAAGCGTTACCGGCCTAAAAAAAAAGTTGGGCCTCCGGCTATCCCACTCACCGGACGGAGCATGAATGCGGCTATCAGCCCGTCTTCTGTGCGTCTGTGTGGTACTTCCCCGGAAGAGCCGGCTCATTCATGCTGCAGGCTAAAAAAAGCAAGTAGCAGGCTCCATACCACTACAGAAGTTTGTTACTTACTAGCTAATGCCCACGACTTCGTCCGCATAGATTACTTAGTACTACTACAATAATTTATATCCCACGGGAACCGTACATTTTTCCGAGATAAACAGTTGTCTATATTTAATTCTAGGTCATCGTCAATCGATGTGCCAAATTTCATCCAGATCCGTTCGGTAGTTTTTGTGTGATGCTCGTAAAAACATACAGACAGACAGACAAAAATTCTAAAAATAATCGTTTTGGTTTCTATAGGTCCTATAAAGAGCCCCTATATACATATGTTTTTCTTAAATATCTCCCATGTACAGACATTTACAATTTTTTTATGTGTAGAGAATATTAAAAGATTAATGTGTATTAATATATTTGAGTTGCCACCATCCATCGATTAAGCAAAGTGTGCGTTAGAGTCTCACGAATTTAGGCTCTGTCTGTTCCGTAAGGATAATACTATATCTGTAGAAGTACTAATTACTCGTATCTTTTCCTAATTGAAATTTCCGATCCCAAATACGATCCCCGCTTATGTTTTGCATTCTTCGGACCCTTTTTGTATTGTGAGCACTTGTTGTTTGTGATATAAATAAAGTATCTGTCTTTACGGCCGGCTAAATGTGAAGGACCGGTGCGCTTTTAAGCGAGCAAATGATTTGATTTAAGTGCAATGACGAATAACTACACACAAATCAAATGTAAGTAATTACGTAAACATACAAACATTTCGCGATGTAATAACCAACGGTCAACGTCTACATATATATTTATGTTGTATAAGATTTAAGATTAATCCCAATTACAAAATTTGGCGTTCGCTGTATGATTTATGTAAAGATAACACGCAATGTGCTGTTTCGAGCGGGGTGATTAAAGAAGTAATAATAAAAATATAATGGTTACTCATTTCGATTCGTTAATAAGAGGAGTTTTAATATATATCTTCCTTAACTGATTCGTCTGGAAGGATTTCTTATTAATTATCAAATTTTATAAATGAGATCCTTTTTTGATTGTTTTTTTTTTTAAATTGGTAATTGGGCATAGTATCAGGAGTAACAGAATGGCTAATCTGACTGATCATTTACTCAAAATTTACATCACAATTAAGATGTCTAAGCCATTGTTTTAAAAGAGTCATAAAGACACATTATTCTTTCAAGTAGATCAGTATACAGCACTTTAAAATATAGATCTCAAATTGTCTGGTTTACGTAAAACGACGTCCAAAATTTACTTTTGATTTAGTTCAACCGCCTTCAAAGCGGAAATGAGCAGTAAAAGTAGCACAACAAGCTCCACTAGTTGGAAGGATTTTCTCCAAATACCTACGTAGCAAATCAAAATTTGAGCTGGAAATAAATGTCTACAAGACACGAGACATGCGAATAGAGGAACGTGATAAATGCCTCGCTTATGTCAATGCCAAAGAGGTTCAAAGAGTGACCGAGTTTACATATTTTGATAGAGTCGTATCGGAGTCGGTACGAAGTAAATAAGTTTATAGTAGTATAATCAGAACGAAAGTCTACACCTCTTTTGGCACGTATACAAAAACTCGTCCAATTGGTATCAGTTGCTATATATTTAATCGAAAAATGTCTAAAATATATCTTAAATAGGTAATCAAAACATACCACTACCTCTGTAAAACATGGAAATTATTAAAGTTCGGACTCATTAGCTCCACTGGCCAAATGCTGTTATCACAATTAGGATTCGAAATTCACGAGGTTCGACGGCCATGCAAATTAGATGACGCAAGGCTTCAGAGACGTACATACGACTATATTAGAGAAAAAGACGAAAGCGGGGCCAGTTGGCGATTGTAACATACTTGGCACTCAGCTCTAAGCGGACTTTAGATCTGAAATGGTATTAAGAACAATGAGCGTCTTTGGATTGATAGAAATGTCGATGTAGATGTTCTTGTATTCTATTATTATCTATGCTGTGGATTAACAGCAAAAGAATTTAAATAAAGAAACTTAACAATCTTCTACTGGTTTCTGAATAATGTTTATGAGAAGTAGTATTTGTATTTACATATTATGATAAAAAATACACTCGCAATATTGTGTTGTTTACATTTCTTGGAAGATTTTTCAAAAGTGAACCCAAAAGCAGACACATTCACCTTAACCGTATGAAGTGCCAACATAAATATATACTCGTCTGGACTAATGAGCTCGTCACTTTGACAACTGAATGGCTACTGTTTATCTTAGACATGAGGAAATGATCGCGAAAACTGTAATTTATTTTTAAACAGGGGTCATAACACTTAATTATAGTAATATGTAATATCTATTAGACCTTAGGATAAGGTGAGAAAAGTAATTATCTTGTTAATTTAACTCCCACGTCCATTTACATTTAAGTAAAATGTGAGACACCCTTAAGTTGAATAATAGATTATCTAGGGCTAGTGTAAGTTCTAAAAGTTAGGGTCTTATTTCAAGGAGCACGGTGAATTAGCTTCAAAATATTAGATCCCTTGCGTCTGGCGCACTAGCGTCCTCAATTATTATCTTTCATTAATTTATTATCTAACAAGATGCATGTTAATAATATGAAATACATATATTAATTATGCAAGAATAATGTTCACTATGTTTAAGTATAAACAATAATTTAGGTAAGAAATTGAGTGATTCTTTTAAGAATAAGAATAAGAATAAATTTATTATAGATAATATGGCACAAAAACAAATTAACAATGACCCCACACTAGGCAAAGCCTGTCTCGTGGCAGTCAAGATTATCTTAACATTTAAAGGGGTACTACTATTGCTACTAATTGGTCTATAACTGCCAAAAAAATTATTGGATTTTTGGCTGAGCAAACAACGTGGTTGTCAAGGTCAGGCTGTATCAAGTCAAATATTCATTGCGAAGGTCGCAGCTACAATGTTGTAGGCTGTTGGCTCGAGCTCATTATTAACCACGTGGCGCTACACAATATCAGAACCAATTACTGATCTGTATTATCTTTATTTCCTAGACTTTTTAATATCTTTTGCCAATATTCATTTTCGCCAATCAATCTCTACATTCAGTCAACTCCTGTTTTGAAATACTTTAAGTTTTAAGCTTGATTTTTGATATCATTTCCAAATATTTAAAAAGGCATGTTAAAGTTTTCTGAAAGTTAATTTATTGATTTTTAGGCATCATCACCATCCGATACAGAACACAATTTATTTCTACTCATTTTTGTATAAAAAACTTTCCATGAATGACTCCGCTGTAAAAGTGAATAAAGGAAAAGAGCTTAGCGGGATTCTTGCCATAGGCTCATGCCCTTCTGTTCGTCAGTCCTTCTGTCACCAGACTGTATCTAACGAAATAGACATTTGAAATTTTGACAGATGATCATCATCAGCCTGCCCTGCTCCCATATTATTTGGGGTCGGCGCAGTATGTCTTATTCTTCCATACTCTTCTGTCACTCGTCAAAAGGTCATTCACATTCAAATTTTCACAGATTTTTGTGCTTTTTAAAAGATTAGTACGGATATACATATATATTTATAAAGAATAGTACGCAACCCTTCATTCGCGAGTCGACCTTGCACTTGTCCGGTTTTTATACTTTATACGCAACACTTAGATAAAATGTCAGCTTATGAAAAATACATAAAACGTGTAAGGACTAAAGACTACACTATTAGAGGTCCTAGTTTAGAATAGTATTAATTATTGTCAAATGTCACGGTGTGCAACTATGTTGCAAGTAATCGAACATTTTTAGGGTTCTGTACCCAAAGGGATAAACGGGACCCTAATACTAAGACTCTTCTGTCCGTCTGTCAGTCACTAAGCTATATCTCATGAACCGTGACAGTTACAATTTTACATAGATTATGTATTACTATTGCCGCTAAAAAAACAAGTAAAAAAAAATAATAATTTAAAAGGGTTCCTATACAACAAATGTGATTATTTGCCGTTTTTATAGATAATATTACGAAACCCATCGAGCGCGAGTCCGACTCAAACATGGCTGGTTGGTTGAACTATAATTTTTTCTATTATTTATTGGTAGTAGCTTTAGCGTGAACTCCGATCGTTAATGTGGTATGCCGAATTGATGTTATCTCAGGTATTGGGTGTTGTATAAAGATGATCAAACATTGCCAGTTTTTTTATTTATCGTAAGTAAGTCTAGTAGTCTTGTAAGGATCTCCAGCAATTGTAAGACATATGTACATAAATTGTCATTCATGAGGTAATGCGTGATTGTTATATGACTTTTAATTTATATTTTATTTAAGTATTATATTATGGTGCTCGCGGAGGACCAGCGTCGCAGGTGATACAAGGTGAGCAGGAACCAATTTAGTATTAGTAGTTCCAAACCCAAAAATCTTATAATTTTATTATTTTTCTAATTTACCAAACATACCACACGTATACGTTCAGCTCTATTATAGACTAAAGTCAATTTCCAAAATCCTTATTAAAACTCTTATTGACAACATTCATTTAATTTTACTACTTAATTTTTTAAGCTAATTTAATTTTAAAACATTTATTGTACGTCACGATGAATATGTAATACTTTGTTTCTAATTAAATATATTCACTTAAAATAAGTAATTAAAATTCAGATATATGACAGGTTGCTTACCCATCTACCCATCTATGAAAATAATCTCTTGTGTACGTCTTTTCCTATAATTGACTTTTAAAATCGTGAAAAGAGAAGCACATTCTACTTTTCCTCCCAGACCAGTACGGAAGATTTTCATAATTTAAGTATTTTCTGGACAAACAAATAAATTTTTTTTTTTTTTTGTATTGGTAGCTGTTTGATAACAAAGTACAATTGAATATTTGAGTTTAATTATTATTGTTTAACTCTCTTAATTTTTCCTTAACAATTCCAAGGTGTATAAAGACTGCTTAAGCTTTAGTCATGATGAGAAATATCAGTCGATACTACAAGTACTAGTGACGTCATCACATCATCAGCGATATGATTAATGGTTGTGATTCTGAACTGAAAGTGCTGCTAGTCTTATTTTCAATGCCACAATATCTGTCAACAAACTAATTAATTTACGATATTAATTAACCTGTCGGCTAATATTTTATACTACTCTCTTATTGCGCAAATAACAACTCTAAAACGACTTTGTAAGGTTCCATTTTCATTGATGTATGTTTAAAACTTAAATATATTTATATTTAGCATTTACGATGGGTACTAAAAGTTTATTCATAGGCGATGGGTGTAATTTATTATGGGTGTAATTATGATTATTTTTTATGTCGTAAAGAAATGTCAAAGGGGCAAATTTGAAGAAAAAACGCTTTATTTTTATTTTATATCAACAAAATTAATCAAAATGTGGCCATAATTTATACATATTTTTTTATAAATATATAATTTATAAAAAAAGCATGAGCAAAAAACAACTCAAGATAAACTAGCATGCTAATCTTTTGAGGTAAGATATTACTTGCTTTCTTAGCTGGTCACGCGATATGACGATCAAGCTTTTAGATAAATGCATAAAGCTCATCATCTTGATGAGCTTAAGAAGTCCACATCTCGAGAATATCTCTAAAATTTTAAATACGCGTTATTGTCGATAATTATTTTGTTCATTATAGCATGAGCATACAATTCTTTTACTTGTGGAAGGACCCATCAAACCGGTCACGGGGCGCTTCACAATGTCAACGCCTAGTGCACTTAGGCCCTGACCGTCTGATTTTTTAAATTCATAGGAAAAGATTGCCTCCGTAGTCCAGTGGTCAAGGCGCGTGCCTTGGATTCGGAGGTTTTTTTTTTCTTTATGTCAGAGGGAGGCAAACGAGCAGGCGGGTCACGAGATGTCAAGTGATCACCGCCGCCCATAGACAACTGCAACTGGGGTTACAGAAGCGTTGC
>JADGIL010017931.1:31206-48017 GCA_020352625.1 Cactoblastis cactorum
TGAGAGTGTGGTACTTCCCCGGCCGAGCCGGCCCATTCGTGCTACAGGCTAAAAAGAAGCCTGTAGCTGGCTCCACACCACTACAAGTAGTGGTTCCATACCACTACTAGTAGTGGCTCCATACCACTAAATTTAGATTATCGAGACGAAAGAAGCGAGACGTGGATACGTAACGTTACGTATGCACGTCTCGCTTTGACAACAATTTTAATGGAAAAAATGTCCAGCGCCACTGGCGGTCACTGGTGGAACTAAAAATCTGAATTAAGAACGGGACGTGCTCACGTATCATGATCTGTATTAAAAACTCATGGTAGCCGTACAGGACTTTGTTGAAAATAAAACAGCTTGGAATTATATAGATGTCATTATTCGCTAAATAACACTTCTATTTAATTAATCTTTTCGTTTTACCCTTCATAAACGAAGTCTGGTCTGATGGCTCTATTGCTTGGTCTCTGAGTAGAGCAGTTGTATATAATTAGATAACTATTTATCTTGCTCACGCTTCGCTTATAATGTTAATGTACTGTAATTATCATGTATTCCCTCTTGAACGAATATGGGAAGACAGCTCCGGACATTGCGAAACTGACATTTTCAATCAGGTATCAAATGACATTAATGCTTGAAGTAACTATCAGATTAATATAAATGTTCTTTTTTAAATTATATATGTTTTTAATTTAAATGTAATTGTTACTTTATATTTTTGTTTGTATTTAATAGTATTGAGAGATTTTTCTCACAATACTATTAAATACGAACCACATTCTCCATCCAAAAATTGACCTTCCTTAAAAAAGTATTAAATGAATTTTGTCCCGATAATTTCTTAGACGTATTCCAATTAAACCTCTATTTTTTTAATTCAATAAATGTGTTTAATTTAATTTTCTGAAATATAAAATCGATTAATATAGAACAAAAGCCAATTAAAACACTACTTGTTATTTTTTTATGTAATGACGTTCACAGTTCGCGTTTGTCGCTAACGCATACATGCGCACGCGCACTGTCAAGGTGCTTGCAACATTGTTGCAGTTTCTTGCTCCGTTAATTACGGCTATTTCTTGCATCGCCTTGCATCGTGCAATCGCTCGGCCTTTTTTGATGTTGCATATAGGTACCTAACAATTTTACGTTTCATCGATGACATTAGTATTGTAGTTTATAATGAGTTTGTTTGGAAGATCTATATTTAGATAACATCTATATTTAGATAACACAAGCTGTGTGGTGACGGCAGAGTAGAATACAATTTGTCACCATCCCAACTCTTCCCGTGGGTGTCGTAAGAGGCGACTAAGGNNTAAGGGCTGTTGATGTGTGTGTATGTGTAGATAACATTTGGAGGTTTACAAAGTTGGATATCAAAATATTTAATTCAATGGTAATTCAGTTAGGTACCATTAATATGATATAAATATCACTGTCTTAAGTTGAAACTTGAAACACAGTAGGCAAAAGTTTGTATAACGTGAAGCGCTACGTGATTTTTAACCCCCGATTTAAAATGAAGGGTGTTATAAGTTTGCGGTGAGTGTGTATCATTCTGTCTGTGGCATCGTAGGATCCAAACGGGTAAACCGATAATTAATTCTTTTTTGTTAGAAAGGTAACTCCATCGATAGTGTTCTTAGCTATGTTTTAACCCCCAACGCAAAAATAGGGGTAAATTATGCGCGTGTTTTGTTATATTGTATCAGGGGGGTTTTAAATTTTTAATCTGATTACTTGTTTGAGAAAATATCTATATAGAAGATATTCTAATTTTCTACATTAGCGTTCTAAATTTTTATATTTATTAGTATCATTTTTATGCATCTACAAAGAAACCTCCGCTTTCCCTAAATAGGGAGGGCGGAGGTTTTGGTTTGCTCTGATATAAATAAAAATCTTCTATGTACAGCCGCAGTCCAGTTAAGGTCAGATTATTTTAACTTTTTGTCTTATTATAGTATGCCATGGCTTCAATTATACTTCTATTAAACCCTAGAAAACAAATTTTTCCCTTGCCCATTAAGATTTTTTAACATTCTTCAAGTAGGTGTGCTTTTTGCCAAAAGCGGCCAGCCAGGTCATGGGCAATGATGCAAACTTGTCATGGAGTGTAGACAATATAATTAAACGGTTGTTAAATATTTTCTTGACAAGCAAATAAGATGTTATCACACCTGGCCTTGTCTTTATAGGGTGCCGTGCTATATTATCTCAAGGATTCTTCCGGAGATCAGACATTTATTAGATGTAAACGGATTCTTAATTGTCGCGCCTAGAATATTCTTAAATCTTTTCTTCTTCTTCCACACCTTCTCCCAGTTTATTTACGCTCGGGTCTCCTAAATAAATATTCATTCAGAAATTCTTTCACAGGTACTTTTTACGTCGATATTTAATAAACATTTAGATCTTAATCAAACTATCAGCGTTTCAGAATGCGCCAGAGTTGGCCTCTGGGTTGTGTGATTCGATACGATTTTTTTGGATATCTCGCTCTATAGTTTTTAGCCATGTGGCGGGTAAGTTACCTTTACTTCTAGGTTTTTCAGGTATTTTTTAAACTTTCTAAAATATTGTCATGTACAAAGAAAATGTCATCGTATGAGGAAGAAGAAAAGTTGAATACTATAAACTCGTACGTGCTTATTTACATCACTTGTAAGTTCGTCTACGGAATTCTTAGTCTATGCCTGATAGTCACACTTAGCTCACTTTACTGCCTTATTTGTTAACCAATTTAAAAATTGCAATTGGCGTGTCATTATCTTTTTCTGTTTATCTCTTAATATTTTGAAACAAAAGAAAATTCTATTTATTTGCAGTTACATTGTAAAATTATGTTATTGTAAGTTACGTACTTTTAATTTTTTGTTACTTTTATATGAATGACCTGTAGAGCAAATTGTTCAAATTACAATTTTTAGTACAATATCCCGACACAAGAAGTAACATTATAACATTATTGTTTTCGTAATCGTCAATGCACTATGAAACCCAGAGTACCGTCGCTGCCATCATTCCAGAATTTATACCGGTTTTTATATGACATGGCAAGACTTTAAGAATTCATTGGTAACTTAAAACCCTACATTGACCTGTCCCATTCTGAAATGTAATGCGACGAATACCGTACATATTACTCGGTAAAATCAACCGCCCGATATGTAAGATATTTTTAAATTCCTTATCACTTTACGCTTTATTTATGTAGGTGAACGAAATATTGATACATGATTATGTACGTGTGTGTATCTTATAACGAGTTCAAATCCGTAAAATACTGGTATCATAATTTTTTAATGTTCTTTTTTTTTACTTTTTGCTACATTTTATTTCTTATTTTCTATATCTTGTATTTTGTTTTTAGTGTAAAAATATCAACGATATAACTCTTAACCATGACAAATAGCTAATCTGTTTATCTTCCCAGGAAAGATATTTTTATTATAAAGTAATATTTCATACCTTCTTTCTTCTTATTGAATAATCTTTTTACTTTCTGATATCATTTTGACTAATCAAGGCGGTGAAAATAAATGCGGTCTTTTTGTGCTCCACAAAAAATATTTTGATACATTTGACAAACTGGTTTTCGTCTGGCTAACTTTACCAAAGTGGTAAAAAAATGTATAAAAAAATTTAAAAAAAAAATCTAAAATATCTGATTCTACAGACGTTGTCCTGTCTCAACTGTGGCAACAGTTTTAAGTTAAGATCACATAGGCGTCAAATGTAGATAATAGTGGTAACAATAATTGCCCATTAGCTAAGCGTACAATATTTAAACGATTGGCATTAATGAAGAAGCATCAAGCAGCCCGTCGGCTACCTAAGGGTTTATAGAACTGCTGCCTATGAATGAATGGTTTGTTATGGTTCGTAGTTTTACCTAAAAATAATCATTACTTTGTTACATTACTTCCCGTCAGATGGGCCGCAAAAATCGAAACAACGCAATTCTATACAACTCAAAATTATTTTGGTCCTGCAACTAAATGTCTAAAATATTTATTACTTAATCGTCAGTTCTAGTATTTAATGTGGCTAAAAATGCGAGTCCAGTTTGCCAATGGTACTGGAGAGTACTCGCCAACATTCGACCTTTGAAGATCTGGCTTGCGTCCAACCCGACTTAGTAGCCCAATGGTTATTTACATTGACAGTCAGATCAGATCTAATTAAAAATAATACATTTTGTTTTATCACTCAATTTAGGTATCAAGTTAAATGCGGGGTAATGTCGGGTCAACGTTTGTATTTATAGCTTTTTTTATTATTATGTGTTAAGTGATAGGTGTTCGTAGTAATCTATTGTTACATTGTCAGATTACAATGATCCTCATATTTTTTCTTTTAACTTTAGTAACTTTAGCAGTTTATTTATTACAATATTTATCAATAATTGTAAGATAATAAATAAACAAGCTGTGACGGTCAGACAGACAGGCAAATAGATACACAAGTCATTTATTAGGTATTTTATTTTCCATTTGTGGATTAAAACCACTAAAAACACTAATGTTGGAGAGATAAACAGATCTTTTACATTATGTATTTGATGTTTGAATGTACTTTAAACATTTATTTCTTTTTATATATTTATTTTCTATTTTTTGATGAGCAGAAGACATTCAATGATTTACAATTGATACTAGATTCCCTTTATGTACCTTATAAACAAAATAAAAAGAATCTCAGTCTTGAGCAGAACAAGGAAGAACTGATTGCAACCTGTTTAGCATTTAAGCAGGAGAAAGTCAATTTAAACTGCTCGAATTCCAGCGATGAGTAGATGAGTGAGTAGTGGACAACAGCAATTTGTCCAATGGAGTGAAGGGCTTCTCGGGGCGTAACCATTCTTAACAATTATGAGCCGTTCCTCATCCAATCACAAATATCCCATCAATCACAAATCCCAAACTGCCAGCAATGATTTATGTGACGTGATGAAACGATGCAGTTGATCGGTCCCTAACGATGTGCAGAAATCCCTTAAATCAATAGGGATAATACCTCTATTTAGATAGGTTCATCAAATACCGTTGGCTGGCCTCCAACCACATCCCTTCTACCTCCTCACCAATTAATTACTACTCAGCCCAATAATAAATTTTGTTTTGTTTCATTTTTTTTTTTACATCACTATTACTAATAATGAATAGTAATTTAAAATAATAGCAATTTTTAACGAACGTCCCACGACAGGGCAAAGGGGCAATTTGCTTCTACCTTTTTGTAAAACTATCATATACTATATGATATGATCACCGCCGCCTATACTCATCTGGAACACCCGGGGGGTTCAGTTGCCGGCTCCTATGATGGAACTTTTTAGTAAAACTACCCTTTTCTTAAAGGTTCCGATGTCTCATTGGTCCGTATATATGTACATATATACATATATGTATATATAAAGTACCTCCTTTTAGTATGCAGGATTATATTTTAATTTTTTCTATAGCTATAATATAGCCAGAGCAGGCATTGCTTGATTCTGTTTGTATCATTATAAACTTCATCATCTCTTCTCATTCAAGTTTATTAAAAAAACTGGCCAAGTGCGAGTCAACTCGCGCACAAAAGGTAACCCTACGGGGTATACAGAGACCAGAGCATGATACTCAACGGTTGAATGGTGAATTTTGTTAAATGTTTTGAAGTAGCATTGCTTTACTAATGCAATGAAAGTTTAAGTATATGGACATCAATGATGAACTTCTTGTATCGTATAAGTACTAAATATTGAATATTTACGATATTGGTTGCATGCAGTAATTATGGAGATTTAATTATCTAGTTCTGCCGCGCTGGATTTATTAATTTATGAAGTTTATTCCCATTGTCTCCATGACTATTATTTGGAGACTTCGAGCAACAAGATAAAATTAAAATTAAAGAATTTGAAAAATTAGCAAACCTACATAAATCCTCATCTGAAACTAGTCCAGCAGCTTTGAAGAATAAACACATAACCATCACCAATAAATTACAAAGCCATTAGAGAAAACCGTATCTACATAGATCGGTCGGTAAACTGGGTTAGGTAAGTACTGCAAAAATTGTTAATATTAATATGCTTATTTAAAAAGAAACCTTTATCTTACTAAAACTCATATTTACGGTTTTCAGATTTTTTATGTAGGCTGTAAAACATGGCTTTATTGACAAATTTCAGAACTTAAAGAGAAACCTAACCTATCTATACATATGTACCTATATAACTTGCAACGACTATCTTAGGAACAAAATGTTCTATCTCTGTCTCTTTATTTTATGCAAGGAGTACATAATTTAATTGCTTTCAAATACAAATTTCGTAAATATACTAAATAATACAGATAAAAAGAACTCCAATGTATCAAATTTCATAAAAATCCAATAAGTAATTTGATTTTCGTGATTAAATGACAAACAGTCACACATTCAAACTCTCTGTGAATGTATACGTAGAAACATATATACTGCGTAACAACAAATTCCCGGTAACCTACAAATCTTTGATCCACGTCAGAAATTTGTCACTATTTCTGAATCTCTACTCCATCAATAAACCCACCAATTTGCTAAACGTGACCTTCGAGTTTCACGTCTCTTGACTCTGTCTATCCTATCTATACATATAATAAAATTGTAACTGAGCTATGTCTGTACATGGGAGATATATCAGAAAAAATTATATAGGGGCCCTTTATAGGGTATATAGAAGCCAAAACCATTCTTTTTGTCTGTCTGTATGTTTGTCTGTATGTATTATGCGTCACACAAAAACTACCGAACGGATCTGGATGAAATTTGGCACAGCGATGGACGATGACCTGGAATAAAAGATAGGCTACTATTTATCCCTGAAAAATGTACGCTTCCCGAGGGATATAATTTATTGTAGTAGTACTAAGTAATCTACGCGGACGAAGTCGCAATTAGCTACTTAAAGAATAAAGATCTGATTCTATATCGGTATCAGTAAAATAAACAGCACAGTCTACGTTCAAATAAAATGGTAGTGGCGTTACCTTCTGGCGCTTAGTGGATAGTACTACTTTGATATGTATACGAACGGGAATAGTCGATCACATTATAATCAACTTTCGTTTATCAGAATCATTAAGTATACAATGATGTACAGACAAGAAGACGACAGTAATACTTTGTATTTCTTTACAGCAACAGTTATCGGCATCAATGCGTGCTGCATAATAATATCTCCTATCTTGTTAACAAAGCGATTAGTTGTCTCACAATATGCGAGTACATTGACTTTGATAAGAATAAAATGTAGTACAAGCGATTAATTGTTCATTTATTTATGTTTGCTATTTTTGTGTTACTACGATAGAAGTCACGCTGTCACGCCGCTACAAAGCTTAAATAAGAGATTAAATTAATGATTTTACTTTAATTCCTAAATTTACCTTGCCGTTTTTGTGTTGGTTTGGTACAGACGGTACTTACTACAACTCAGATTACTGACTGAAATTTTTGTCTTACACTAGGCTTTCCAAACCTTATCAGGATGAGTTAGGAACCCAGACCCATAATATAGCAGATAGTTTACAATTACGCCACAAGTTCACGGCACAACATCATGAGAAAAAATAATTTTTTCTCGTCCTTTTATTCAGTTAAGTTCGTCAACAAGACAAGAGACTGCTATATTCATGTTACATACATTTTATTTAAGAGATAAGACTCTTAAATAAAATGTATGTAACATGTGCCATTTTGTTATATTAATAACAACAATTTTCAAAACAATTTAAGGAAGCAATTTGACATTGCTTTCTACAGGTACAGTATCATGTCTTTTCCTTTAGATAGTCTTTGTAGACTAGAATCGTGAAACTCAAATGTCACGCTTACCTGAATGGTGGAATGAAGATCCTAATATTTGCAATCTAGACGGGCACGATTGATTTTATTCAATGGCTTTCAGATCAGAATGAAAGTAAAAAAGTTATAAATATGTAATACTTAATAATTTATTTATTATTATTTGCAAGGGGGTTCATGGGGTTTCCCTAAAAGAACGCACTAACAAAGTAATTGTTATCTTTTTGAAATGTGAATCCTTTACATATTGGCACAAAAGGGTCTTTACCCTATAGTCTCACTGTCACACAGAATTAATAGAATTGTTTTTATGGTTTTTATTAGTCTTCTTGTTGACAACGTAAATTTCATGTAATTTTTGACATATAAATTATGTTGATCATTTTGGTCTGGAAACAAAAGAAAAACATAGAATGTACCATCTGCTTTTCTTCCCGCATATCTACCCCGTAAAAGATAAAAACGTAATACTGTATGTGTATGTATGTTCTTATGAGGTTGATTGTACGATTAACTGTATTTAACTGTAACTCTGAAAGTAACTTGATGCTACGGTAATAACGACGTTTTTGCAATGAATTAAAGTAGGTCGATGTTTTGTTTAAATAACGGACATTTGAAGTTCTAATTATGCCTTATATTCATCGCCGTAGACCATAGAGAAGGGCAACCAACGCCATTTAAAACCTTACCTAATAAAAGCTACAGATGACGAGTGCCAAAAATAATCTACGTGAAGACAACTTTATCTGCGTGTATTGTACGTCAGTCCTTTCCTTCAAAATCATGAGAGATATAATTTATTGTCACCGAGGCATTAGGAATAACTTCAATCCAGTGAACATGTGATTGAGCATTGTAAGACCTATTTTCGTCATGACATGGAATAGGCGTGGTAACCATTTCCACATTAAGCAAAAGTCTGCTTCAAACATCAGCCACTTATGCTACCAATTTGATACAAATAGACAATACCAATAAATCTAAATTAGATCGTCTGACAAATGATAAGGCGCAACTGCGACCCGACTATTAGACAGAAAAAAGAACTAACTGACTCGACTAAGGAGTTTATTGCTTTTAGTAATACAATGACATTGTATTATATCGCCCTAACTATAAAATCAATAGAAGCTAGTTTATTTTAAATTTTCTATCTGTAGATAACTAGTTTACTCAGGCCTATTAGCAGCTGTATCCAAATACTGAACCCCGGGTCAACAATCATTAGACTAAATGATCATATCTAGCACGTCTATCTAAATACTAAGGCACATGGTACGCATGTATCCTATCAGAATATGACTTGGCAATGTTGACTATTGATATTTCACGCTTTAGAATCATTCCACATAAACTATAGGTCATAATTAATCCACATAAATTATTAAATTCCAATCTTGATACAATGTAATAAGATCTTGTTTTGCACGTTAATATTAAGGCTAAACATGTGTGTGTAAGTCTGATAGTATTGCGTTACCGATTTAAATATGCATCACTATGACATTGTTGCACTTGTTGAAGTTGGACATTGCATTTTATATGATATCGCTTCCTCAGTTTGATAATAAATGTCTAAATTATTTCTATTTCGATCTATTCTGAGAATAAACGGCAGTCCATTGGCATGGTACCTATTTGAATATTACTAGAATTATGCACCCTGTCTACTGAATCTACACGTATACACATTACTGCAATACGAAAAATCCTTCTGTACATTGAAGGTTATCTCACTATCAGGAAATAAAAACACCACAGTATATTATTCTTATACTACCGTATTTAAGATCAAAATTAGTGTAGATTTAAGAGTTCATAAGGAGTACTTGGAGTCCTAGGCGTCGCTTCCAGAGGTCCTTTTTCGGAGTCCCATATACTCTTAAGGTTTTTTATAATGACCTCGATGGTTTTCTTAAAACCTTCATCCAGGTTCGGCAATGCACATCTGGCTCTCCCTGACTTGCAAGTATCCGAAGGTTACGGTTTTTTTTTTTTTATATAAAAAAAATATTAAAATTCAGTCGTAAAGTTGCAAAACTCATTAGATTGTAATTTGTCTCGCGATATATTATTATTATTATGAAAAAATTATAAAGAGACAGCTGGATTGAGTAAAACCTTAGTATCAAAATGGAGAAAAGTACTCTTAACATATAGAGTCCTATTTAAATAAATGGCTAAGTGCGAGTTGAACTCGCGCACTAGGTGTTCAGTTGCATTATTTGAAAATATCACATTTGTTAGACAGATTCCAAAATATAATATAATATAAGGAAATTATCTCATAAACTACGTGATTAATTTGATTAAAATAAATTGTCGTTAGATGTTTTTAACCCATTTTTTTATATTTTCTCACTGCATAAAAGTTAGAGGGGGAGGGGTAGACTATTTATTACTTTAGAAACGAATATTTCACAAAATATTGGCATGATAAAAAAAATTATAGGAACCTCTATATATTTACAAAGAATTATCCTATGATAATCCACAAGGCTCTGTCTTGTCTTTTGGCTACGGAACCCTTAAAAAGTCAGACAACAAATGTAAGATAACATTAGAAATATATAATATTTCCTCTGTTTTATGAGTCGTTACAATGATATATTCAAACCTACAATTACTTTGCATAATGCGATGTGAAATGATTATGTATGATTGACCTTGCATCCACTTATTATTGTCGTAGAAATTAACTCGATTGTGGACACGTGCACGCGAAAGAAAGAGAGAGAGATGATAAAACCAAACATACATACATTAACACGTTTTTATCGCTTACAGGGTAGACTGAGTCAAGAGTTTGAAGTCAAAGACCCATTTAACTTTATGGTATTTAACCTTATGGTATTAATAGAATGAAGATTAATAATAGTGAAAGTTTGCGAGCTTATCGCCTGTTAGAAACATCCTCAGACTAATGTTTTTCCCTTGATGGCCTTCTACATTCAGCGCGGAAAATGAAGTATTTGGCACATCCACCTTTTTATCCTTCACTCCCATAAAAATGTAAAGGTTATTGATAAATTAAGTATTTCGCAAATTAATTATATTATCGTCATTTGTATCAATCTTGCAAGAGGTCAAGTTTGTATCTTAAATGTAATTATGAACACAGATAAGAAGAACGATAATTATATGCAACAGGAATATTCTTGAATGGTAATTGATGGTAAGAGAGAGTTACAGTATCACGCCTTTATCCCTTACGGGGTAGACAGAGCCGAGAGTCGCAAGACTCGTATCGACAATTGGTGCAACGGAGATTCAGAAATAGTGACAGTTTGCTAGTCCATCGCCTATCAGAATTCCTTTTTCAAGCCTCTTCCCTTGATTGACTTTTACAATCTGCGCGGGAAGAGTAGCTTTTACATGTTACTTCCGCTCCTAGACATTCGGCCTCTGAATATTCGGCCATTCCGAGGGGGAAGCCCAATATTCATTATTCGGTTTTTCGGCCAAATCCTTATTCACGGTAACTCTAGTATATTTACTATAATTTGTATGCAATACTACGTTTTATTTATACAGTATCGTTTTAAACTTCATTTCCATGTCCATACTAAGATCAACGTTCAAGAGATAATTTTACACAACATTTGTCATAATTAAGAATCCGGTAAGTACACGATGATTAATTATCTTGCCTACTTGCGAATACTCACTTTAATTGGCCTGTTCTTTGATGTCTCAATAAATATTTTTAGATTAAACTAAAGTTAGTCTATTTGACATGTCAAGATGAAAAAATGATTTTTCTAATCAGCCTGGGTGTTGTGGCATATTTATTATACACACACAATACGTATATGTATTTATATGTATATATTATACATATATGTATTTGTTATAAAAATGTCGTTGAGTAACTTATAACACATGTCTCGAACTTACTTTGGTGTTAATTCAATCTGTGTGATTTGTCCCTATAATTTATATAATATGCTTTAGCGACTGTGTTATTGCATAACTCATCTTATTTTCAATTTAATAAATATGTATCTGTATGATTATTTTTATTTTCATAAATTGATTAATAAGACTATAAGTAGGCAATAGGTTATTTATGTATAATAAATATTCGGATTTTTATCACTATTTGTATTCTGCCGAATTATTTGGTTTTAAATATTCGGTTATAGTATTCCTGTTTTCTACTCTTGCTACTCGACACAGTACAGAAATGAAAGACAAAACATAAGTCAAAGTTCCATAAATAATGTGTTTAACAAAACAATTAAAGCATCAAATCAACATTTATTTTGAAATATTAGCAACGACATATAAGAGTAGCGTACATGTAACGTACAAAACAATGAAACAATACACCGAATAATTCGGTAGAATAGCGGTTCGGTAAAGCTACAACCGAAAAGTATTCGGTTATTAGGTAAAATGATTATTAATATTGAGTTGAAACGTTTTTGGTCGCATTCACAAGTAATTTTTTTAACACCAAATTTTTTCTGCACAAATTTTTTTTTGTACTTATGTATGTGCCAAATAAATACATACTTTTTTCTTTTTTGTTGTTTTTCTAACTAGCCTAACTTCTCACTTCCCAGCCGAATGGGTGGTCCACCAATGGAGGCTATACGAGCGATCGCTGTACTCTCTGCTGCAAGCGAGAAAGGACTACACCATGACGTGCCGCTCGCCTCGGTTCGCGAAAGCGCCAGACTACACGACTCTCCTACCTCTACCTCCGACGACGCGGAGGTTGTCACCGCCACCAGCGCACTTGTAGCGGTGCGCGTCTGCGCCGCGACAGGTTCGTGCACAACCTTTTTTACGAGTTTGACAGCCTCATTGACGCCGTGGTACGCCGTGGTAAAGTTGCCTCTCAACCAAAAGGTCCCGGGTTCGAATATCGGTCAGGTCATGATGGAAAATTGTCTTTTTTCTTACTATAGTACCCTTGAGTTAGTGTCCCATAATACAAGTCTCGTACTTGTTTGGAATTAACTCAGTTTGTGTGATTTGTCTTCTTATATTTTATATTTATTTATTTTATGGAGTATGAGTCAAATTAGAGCCACCGAATTTTCTTTTTTTATTAAGATCTCTGTTTAGTTTAAAACATTACAATTAGTCATAGGCTTACAATCGATCAAAACATTTACGAGTCGAATTTTATAGTCTGTCATAATAAAAATATCACAATTAAATAAAAAAAGTAAATTACAAACATCCTCATCTATGTATTTAATTTATCATTGCAATTTTATCTTGATTGTTGAAATAAAAAATCAAAATCAGAATATTATTTATACAGAAATTATACCTTCATATGTATTCCTTCATAGCTTTTTCACGTCATTATTTAATAAGAAAGAATTAAATCCTAATAAAGCACACAGACTATCAGCAATTCGGAACGACCACATTTAGCTAAACGTGATTTTGGTGTATTACGACTGTTGGCTCTATGTGCCCCGTAAGAGATAAAAAAGTGATACTATATTTGTAATTAATAAATAAAATACTTATCCACCTCTACGTAACCGGTGTGGGTCGTCGGTTCTTGATTTAGTTGTAATTATGCACATAAATTGGTAAAATTGTAATTAATAATCCGGCATAGCAGTTATTTTAACGTGGTTAATTATTTAAATTGTTGCATAATAAGTATATTCTTTTTATAAGCCACCATTTAGTATGTACGCTTATATAAAGAACTAGCTGACCGTGCCCATTTCGTTGTGCGTTATAAATATAACCTATAGCACTCCAGAACAGTGTGGCTTTCTTATTGTGAAAACATTTTCATGATTGGTTCATTATTTTCGAAGATAAACTAAATTATTATTTTCTACAAAACATGTGTCAAAACAGGAGTGTCACGATTTTTAGCACTGTCTACCCCTCAAGGTATCTTTTCCAATGAAAAAAGGGATGAAGACATATATCTGTATCTTCTCGTTGATTTAGTTGTTATACGTAATAAGTGCTAATCTGAAGTGATACGTTATAAAAACAATAAATTTTTAATACTTTTTTGAGTTCCGTGCCCAGAAAGGAAAATAGTAACACTAACACTTTGCTGTCTGTCATCAGACTGTATTATCATGATTTTTATTGCCGCATCAACAACAAATTACTTATAAAATAAATAATTAAGGGCTATAACAAAACAAATGTGATTATTTTGCCGTTTTTTATAGATATTGGTATTGTTTCCGTCGTGTGCGAGTCCTCGCTCGCACGTGGCCTGTATTTTTTTCTTCTCTCCAAAATATATTTAGTTCATTCTTTATTCATCAAAAAGCTTCTAAGACCCGGTACTCCTGATCCATACACTCGCTCGCATCACTTCCAGAGGGTAATAAAACTACCGGCGCAATATATAGCTATCTCCTATTTTCATGCTCGTAAACCCACACAAGAAAGGGATAGAACATTTTATAGCACCCAACGCTTTTCGCAACAAAAACTTTTATTACTGGCCACTCGTAAATTACGTAGTCTTGCCGTCTAGCTTGAAAAATTAAAAAAAAGTGCGGCTTAATTACTACAAGCGATACTGGCAAATTAATTTGATTGATTATCATCATTGTGCCACTGTAATCCTACTTCCTTTATTTTAATCGATATCTATCGCGATACTTCCTTTTCTGTGGGAATGACGGGAAAAGCCTACCGTAAGATAGCTTTCTAATAGTGAAAAAATTTTGATTTGAAATAAAAGTCAAAATATGATTTCGTTTCTCAGATAAGTAAAGGATTTCAAAGATCTAGCCAGCCATTGCCGTCTAAGTGAATCCAAAATCTAAGATTAACATAATCTAAAGAAACAAATATATGTAAACGACGATCGAATCCACTTATCTTGTTTAACCAGTGACCTACCGCAAGTTGACGTCCATTTGAAAATTCGAAAACAGGAGCAGACGACGACGGTCGTAAAAATGTATCTCGGGTTGAGTGATGTTAACGCTTACTCGATCATCGATATGCAAAACGTTTTATAGTTCATCAATCATATTAATATGATAGCTTATGCCCGCTAAATCGCGGGCTTTAAAACTATTGACAGTTCTAAGCGGCGTATCAAGATGAAACCTACACTATATTTTAAGTTAGGCCTTCTGCAATACAACTATGGAAACCGCATCAACTTCTATCCGGTGAGGTTTGCATGATGCCCATTATTATTTTATATTCGTAAATTCCATTTTTTAAAATCCATTTTTTAACTTCTATAGGTCCTTCCCATATTTGTATGCATAATATCTTTCATGTACAGGCATACCTAGTTACTGTTTTATTATAACTTTGTATAGAATGTTAATATGTCATAATTTAAATATAGATTGGGGCACGACAAGTATTTTGTGATAACACACAAGCGGTTTCATGGTACCCTTTACAATACACACTACTCCTAAATTATTTTTGCGCTTGGTGCTCACGTAGTAATTTTAATACATTAGTATAAGTTAAAAAATAAACATACATTATTGTTTATGGTCTATGCATAGAACCTTCCACATAAAAGAACCAATTCATGCAATTTCAGATTATCGAAAAATATCAATAGTATTTTTTGATAATAATAATTAAATAACTATTATCGATTTTTCTTTACTTAAGACCATAATAAATATCGACGCAAGTTCAAAGCGCCGGGCAGCAGATATCGATAACAAAAACTACCGACTTGTTACTTCACTAGGAGACGCAGCGTCTCGCCCGCGCCGCCGCCGTCGGTCGTCGGTGAGTTATAAAACTTTTCGCGCGTAAACGTCACTTTGACTCAGCCAAGCAGCTGCAGCGCTGTACAGCGCTTTTTTGTGTGAAGCGGTGCCATATGTTATAATAAAAATATTGATTTATCGCTGAATTGATGTAAGGCTAAAAAATCTTTGTCTACGCTACTGTTAATGCGGGGTCAACAACTTATTTTTTTGTAAGCATTCTTGTTCTTATGTCCTTCTGTACTGTAATTAAAGCTTTCTTGGTTAACTTGACCCACACTCAGATATATTGGTTGAGCTGATGTTTTTGCATGTAGAGTAAATCCACACCAAATAAAATATCAACGTTCATTATTTTTGAAGTACTTATTTGATTATAAGTAGGTATGCATATTATTTGATTTCAGAAATTTATATATAAATCCTGATGATTAATCAAAGAAAATTGATATTGAATAAAACAAATATAGATACCGTTTTACGTCTTTATTCCTTTCGGGGTAGACAAAGCCAAGAGCCGTGAGACTCGAAGGTCAAGCTTAGCAAAACGGCACGTTAATAGATGGAAATAAGATTCAGATATTGACTTCTGATATTTAAAAAAAATCGTAATTGGTGTTTTAAAAGACAATAATGAAACAATATATTTTTACGGAATTACTTACGTCAATTTTTAGTCGGTATCGCCGACCGTAATAATAATAATGTCTTATGAGATTATAAATAAAAAATACATTCAACTTGACGTTACATAAGTTATTTGTTTTTCCTTTTCCAAACACGTATTCAAACTTAACACTAAGCTCAATATTCATTCAATAGCAAACAAAAACAACTTTATGACATAAACACAAAGACTCAAAATCTAACAATTATATCATCAATATATTTTGATATTCTCTCTCATTGAACTAGATCCCTATAAAATCTAGCTAGACATTCATCCAGCCCGTCTCCTGTCGTAAAACGTACCTAAAATAAGCCATAAAATATTGTCTGAGTATTTAAATTTATCTTTACGGCTACAGGTTAAATGGAACTTCAGAACGGGCTTTGTCATTTTAATACTTTGGCTGTATGAGATTACATGTCATAGTCACAACACGAGATGTTATAGTTGTTTCTTAAGCGTCAAAAGCCTGATAATTAAAAAAAGAGTATTTAGAATTTTGCCAAAGACGACTTGGAGTTTCGTAACGAAAAATGTAACTAAAGTGATTATAACAGCGGAATAAAAGTAAATAAGGAAAATCGAATTAAAAATCATGGATACAG
>JADGIL010017940.1:0-16431 GCA_020352625.1 Cactoblastis cactorum
CCGAATAGATCTGAATAAAATTTGGCACAGCGATGGACTATGACCAAGATTGAAAGATAGGTTACTTTTTATCCCGAAAAAATTTATTGTAACCGAGCAAGGGGCTGACAAGATATTATAGTATCTATTGGTCGGTCGAAGTCGCGGGCTTTTTTATTAGTTAGTAATACATGAATGTATATATAACTTAAAAGACAATATATATTATGTTTGTTTGCATGGAATTTATTATTTGCATGAATATTTATTTCAGTGGAACATGGGTCAAAAAGGTGTTATGTTTTAATACATGTTAAGTATTTGTCAAGAACCTTCAAGTTTCGCCAGATTATAAATAGTCAAAACAATAAGCTTTTACCCGAAAATATCAGTATTCTACTAAAACAGTCCACAAAGTAGGAACGCACTCAAAGAAATTCGCAGAACTTAATGAAGGAGAACTAAAATAAAAGTGTAATAGGCATAAAACCTTTTCTGCTAACCGTACCTTTGTACCTTCCATTCTGCGTCACGGTTAGTTGAGAATCGAATACCATTTTTAAGCCACATCACTACTGTTCTCGCATTTGACCTTTTTCTGATTGGCCTGGGTCTTGGATGTTTATCTATATATGTATTTATTATAAAATATAGTGTCGTTAGTATCCCATAATACAAGTCTCGAACTTAGTTTGGGGCTAACTCAATTTGTGTGATTTGTCCCTATATATTTTTATATTTATGTATAAATATGAAGTAACAAACAATGAAAAGAATTTAAACCTTACATGCTGGGTTTCAATTCTTTTCATGCTGTTGAAAGATTTTAGCTAATATTTGACATCAGCTCTATGGATGTTGCTGTTCTTTTCCGCAATTTAATGTCCAACCGCCCGCTCGATATTAACTTTTTGCGGGAATATTATTATTGCGATGGGCAGAAGTCCATTTGTCTCAAAATCGATTTCTACAACACCTACTGGAGTACATGGAGAGGCTAATTCTTACGCCGGCTCACACTCACATTTGAACATTAACGACGTTATTATTATTCCAGTCGTATCAAAAATATTAGCGAGCAATTACACTTTCTACTTTCTTCGTATAACTTAAGTATTAACATAATTGTGAATGGGCTAGCAACTTGGAGGAAATAAAAGAGTGAATAGCTAAAATCTGTTTAAAATTGTTATGTTGATTAACAGTTAAATACGAATAAATTAGTTGATGCTTATAATCAAGATGCTAAAATGTTGGTGTATGATCATGTAATCAAAACTGACGCCAACGACTATGAAATTTATGCTACAGTTGCAGTCAAATTTGTTAATATTATGATTTTAAATTTATGGAATGTCTTAAAGATAGAAAGACCTTTTCAACATATTAGTTGAAAGTGAATTGTTATACAAGTCAGTCCATTGTTATAATTAAAAGATTTCCAACTCAGGGCATAGACTCCAAAACAATCCGATTAAATTTTACCAAATAAACTCACAAAACCGTGTATTAATTCATCAAGTTTCAGAGCATGACGTTGACGATCTCATTTTCAACAATTACAACATATTACACGGAGTATATGTTAATATTTGTAGTATTTTGTTCGCACCGAACGCAATTACGCTTAACAGTGTGGATGTGGAAATTAATATTCGTCATTGGAAACATCCTGTTTGCTGATACAACAAATTGAAATTAACATTAGAAATTTCCAGAAACTAGGATCGTTAAGTCAATAGTTTGTCGGAATCTTCATACAAAATTTATATAGAAGGATCAGATCTTTCTTTCTTATAGGGTAGACAGAAACAAAGGTTGTGACACTCAACGTTCACAATAAGTAGGGTTAGAAAAATTGTTGTTGGAAGCGTGTCTAAAATAAATCACAGCATAATTAACGATTATAATTGTTAATAATAATAATACAAAGGGACAAATCACACAAATAACGTTACTTTAAAGAAAGTTCGAGAACTGTGTTATAGGGTACTTTGATCATCATAATTTTATAGCTAACTATATATAAGTATATTAGGTATAAACCTTTCTTTTCTTGCAATTTATTGTTGATGAGAATTACTTACTGAGTTTATTTAAATTCTAGATAAAAATGTTATTTCATTTCTTACAAAAGAAATGGCATGCCATTGAACAAATGCAACAATTAAGTCCGCATGAGTAAAATCAGAAATTGCTCACTTGTTTGGTTCAAGTTATGCACATAATAAAGCATGCTAAACGATTCGTGGCGCATTATCATAAGTACGATTTACTGTCTCGCCCCTTTCCACTTTGTCTGCTGAATGATAAATAGGAGTACTTACAGTTTATGAGATTTTAAATAAGTTAGTGTCATCTATCGCTTCAGAAATTCGACCTTCTAGAATTAGAGAATAACAGACCTACTTTTCTCGTGAATATTCCTAAGTTATTGTGCTACAATAAAATAATATTGTCAGACCACCTCCGCTGGTGGTGTCGATTAATGGTAATGGCCCTATGCTATAAGCCTTTACCAAAAAAAATAGATAACTAGTAATCAATTCCTTAAATAGGCACAGGTTACAGGATCAAATTATACGATCTCAGCATAAATAATTCAAGTAGTACATTTCAATAGTCACTTCATTGCGTCATAAAATATATCAGAGAGGACACTATCTGATAAAAATTATCTCTGATCCTACAAATAATATAATCTCGATTCAACTCTTTCAGCCAAATATTAGTAAAGTCAATTCGGTTTGTTTGTTTTTCCCATTGTTATTGGGAAAAACAAAATGCAATTTATAGATTTCATATAACATTTGCATAATAATTAAGTGAATTCTAACGGGCATGTATACGGACGATTAACCCCGCCACTTAGTCGGCACGATCAAAGGCATCCCTGAAGTGAGATAACACGCTAAACTATTAGCATTTCCGGCTAATTTAGACTTTGGTGTAGTTTGTTTGTAAATCTGTTTAAACTTGAATGGATCTACGTCTACAGAAGGAAGAGGCTCGGTGTGTCGTGTTAGACTAAAGGGTTCAGGCTGTTTATGTATTCTCCATTTGTAGGAAACATTAGCGAAAGTATTTATTTAAAATACTTTCTACTTTCATGGAAGGGGTTGACGCACCATCTTAAGGGCTAACAATTTTTATTTCTCTTATCAGTCTGTGTCCTCTGTTAGAGTGCCTTATTAACACATCTAGATACGCATGTAAATAACTATGTTTGGGGTTTAAACGTAAAGATGCGAGATAGTTTTTATATAAAAATACCACAAAATAAACTCTTTGTGGAATAGAGTAAGATCGCTCTCTTTTAATTATTTTTCTCTCGTTTTACTAAAAACGGACGGAATTCTAGTTAACTTGGATAGGAATTTATATGTTTTTTTAGAAAACCCTTCACTATAAGTGTAGCTAAACAAATGTTTCAAATGATATCGGTCAATTTAAATAAATTCAATCCTATATTAAATGGTTATACAAAAGTAGTAGTTAAGTATGTTGTCGCTTTTTCAGAATTAACATGTCAAAAGACCGATTTCACAATGAAAACAAACAAAGTAAGAGTTTAAATATTTATCTGTTCAATGAAGCATCGTACGAGCACTTGTTAATATGTATGTACAAGAATGGTAAGTAGTTAATCTCGTTATTATCTCTAGGTATGTAAGCCTATTATGTTTCAAAATTATAACGTTATTCGTCCACTAACATTCAGAGAGGTATTATTGAGATTTTATATTAATTCTCAAAAAGCTGGCTTACTACTGGCTTCTCGTGGTCTTAAAAGCCCTGCGTATTTATGAGGAGTTTCAAACGGAATTGTTTGCGTAGCCTCAACCTGCTGTTTCCTAACAATAACTTGAGAAGGCAACTTTAATGGAGTTTCAGAATGGTTATTGTGATTCTGTAATAAACAACACGTGCCCATTGGAAATTAAGATGTTTAATATTCAGATGGTTTGTATTGATATTGATTGATGAGTTTAGAAACTAAATAAGAAAGTTCTTCAATAAAGATAACAGCATCAATAATCAAGAAACTCTATAGTATTTTCTTATATTTGAGGGTAGTATATCAACACTTAAATTTTTAATTATTTTTTTTTAATCAAACTTTTCTTTTGAAGACGTATGTCTGTAATAACACGTTAAAAAAAATGCAATCAAGTTTGTCGAAGGACGTGTTAACAAACAGTCAACGTCATAAATTGCCCCTCGACACCTCGTAACTGGCGCCCAACGTGGGGCCGCGGGGCGCACCTAAAGCAATATCCCATTACGCACGCCCAAACCCATAGTAACTATATAAGCACCCTGAAGTTATTACATTAAAGATCAACCTCCTTTAACACGACTAAATGCATGATTAGAATGATACATGTTATTGAAAAATGAACTTTGTTTATACCTTTAATAGATTCAATTATGGTGTCTGGTTATGAGGGTAAGTACAAGAGAGTAAAGGAAGGTTGACGGCTGTCATCGCGACAGGCTTGTAAGTCTGACGACTATTGTTTAGCTTTCTGAGACCGACGTCATAAACAGTCTAGATAAGAAAATGGAAAACAAAGCTATCGTACATTTTGCTAAAAACCTTTGTTTTGTATAGTCTGATGACAACATTATTCTCCAACACAAGAATTCGAAAAAAAATTATGTTAATATCTAATTTCTATTTCGCATCAGGTACGAATTTATTATGTTGGTAAGTTTATTATGAATTACTTGAAAGCAATAAATCTAGTAGTTTAAGATGTTTCATAATCCACGAAACGAAAAGCGAAATATAAGAAACTCTCAACTCGTAATTGAGGTCTTAGAAATGAGAGATGTAAAATTTCGCTAGTAAATTGAATTAAGGGAAAATGTAGCTAGTGCAGTTACAAATTCGCGTCTGAAATAATTTTACAAATTGAGTGAATCTCTTACATTTAGTAACTTCATATAGATTACTTAAGTGTTAACGATCAAGAGCTTTGTTCTAAGTAATTGTAGTTCTAGAGGTCTCTTAATTATTATATTTATAAAAAGTGCTTGTAACCAGTCATGTTATGTTACCATAGTCATATCAGGAATTAGTTCCTTAAGTAAAACTTATCCAAATGAGATTTTAAAGATCAAAGATAACAGTTATAGAATTTCATCTTTCTCTTGTTCTAGCGAGAGCGTAAGAACACAACTCTATTACTTATTCAGTGTTTAATTTCACCCTATGATCATTAGTGTTTATGTCTGCAGACAACGTTTCTAATTAAGCAGGATCTAATAGTACTTTTTCCTGCGCCCCCTAGGCTAAAACCTATTGTCGATCACCCTAGTCTGGCCAGGGGCAATTTGTCAAGAGCCCGGACCTACCCTACCCATCAAATAAAAAGTATTTGAATAATCGAAATGATGACGCGAGGGACTACACAATTTGGTCTATCGACAGTAGAACTTTTTGATGTTCTGTGTTTTTCTAATATGTTAAAACTGAATAAATAGTAAAAGGGTCTTCTGTCGTCTCTGTTTTTTTATTATTCGTCTATGTTTCATTTGAAGGTAGGTAAATAAATTGTCTTCATCCCCACCAAATAAAACCTATAATGTCAATAAATTCATTCGGCGCGAAAAAGTATGCAACCGAGTAATATTTATCCCAAACAAACATATTCGTTTGATTTGAGATTTTCTAGAAACATCGACAGGAAATAAAATGAAAAAGTGTTTTTCAGCTTGTATATTTTGGCAGTCTTTGTAAATAAACATTCAGTTCTGCCGATTTGTGTTTATCTGTCCTTACTTCTGAATGTAAGATATCAAACCAAATATACATTATTTTATTTTATGATACAAGCAAAGTTTATTGTAGATATTAAAACTAGAAAGTGCCAAGTTTAATAAATAGGAAGGTCCTGGATTACATTGCTCCGAATTAGGATACAGTTGACAATAAGTCACAAGCGACGCAAGCAACTGAAATGGGAAAGATTCCATTACCTAATCCTAAAAACTGCAAACAAAAAAATTACAACATCAAGTACTGTTTTAGAAAATATTCTTAGCTAAGGTAGTTTAAGTGACAACAAATGTGTTTTCGATATTGAACAATATACTTTACCAATTTGAGCTTTATTAAAAAATTGTTTTCTGCGTTATTCTCCACTTTTGTCCCTTATTTGCTAGAACAAAATAGACTACATTTAATGTCTTTCTATATTTCCAATATCGTTGTTAGAATTTCTACAACTGCTTCTAATCAAACATCATGCTTGCTTTCATCTTACATCTGTGTCTTAACAATCCGAATTGATTAATCAGCAAAATTAATTAACGGCTTCTGTTATAGATATCATCTCCCTCCATCCCCTGGACAGGTGATTTGCGAGGGCTGTCAGTTTACGAGGACAGGGCACGAGAATCGTCAATTCTGCCCCAATAAATACTCATTTCTATCCCCGCTACATCCTTTATTACGTAGGGAAGGATTTAGATCTTTATTAAAGCTACATGGATACTAAATAATGTAATTTCAATCAAATGATAGCTTACATACTTATTGTGGGGCAGTCAGCCGTAGCTATCCAGAATGAGTCTTGGTATTTGGATACCTAAGCTTTTTCACTACGGTTCTATCCAGGGTCCAGCTTCTACAATATTATTATGTATTTTAATACTAAATATTGTAACAGTTACCAGGTAAACAGATTGTAGTCTAATTTCATTGTCGTAATAAGAATTACCAATAATTTTCGTTTTTCTAACGACACCTGCACTTTCGTACACTTAAATAATTGAGTAAGGTTGTTCAACCAACGTGACCTTTTAGTAAGTTCATGTACAGTAGTGTAAGTCACACTGAAAATCGTAAGATTTTCAATGTGATTTTGAACATAAACTACGAATTTTTTCATATTTGATGTCCTAATGGCAAAAAAATAATAAAGCAAACTGAGACTATTAAAGGGTTATACCAATGTAAACAGTTCGTTATATTATATATAAACCATTCTATATTGATCAATTATTTTCTAAGTATCTAAGAAAGAAATTAAAAGCTCATACCGAAAATAATACAATATCTTGCAGGATTATGTAAAAGAAGGAGACATTACTTATCTTTTAATTATTGTTCTTTCAGGTATGGCCTCATATTTATTTTACTTTATTTTTAAATATTATTGTCCGTAATAATTCGGCCATACATTTTGGCGGCATAATATTTTGCAGTAAATATGATACGACTTCAAAATATATTAAAAATAATGGTAGTCACTTCATTCTAAGCTTCTAAAGAACAGGGAAGGGCAGATGACGTCATCAGAGCAGACGAGGGGGAGATATCTATAAATCATATTTGTAAGGCGTTCGTGTTCTCCAGCTACAGTAATCCGAGTATCATAATTCATTTAGAATTTAATTTTGATTATGTTGGCCTGTCCAACTTTTCTGAGGCTATTAGGCTACCTTTCCACCGCCGACGGAACATTATTAAACAATTATATTAAACAAGGATTTATGACATATTTTTAGATTATTCGTGTGTAGAAAATAGCAAGAAAAGTCTTGTTAAAATAAAAGAATGTATATCAGACTAATTATCTTTGTCACAACTCCTGTCCAATCTCCTTAATAATTTATTTTTTAAGCTCCGCAATAAAACAATTCATATAACAAGAATAATATCAAATTGAATTTGCAATTAATAAGTCTAATTGTTTGCATTCTAATCTTTCAATTTAACTATAATTAATGAAATACAAACTTATCAACAATCACGTAATTAACAACATTACAACTAAACTCATTTAGGTATAAACACGAAATCAGTGAACCATGGGATTTGATCGAACCGCAGTAACATGTACATGTAGTTAAAACAGTTACTATTAATTGCGTGTATTATACTGTGGGATTCTCCTTACCACCAATAAGCCCGCCATTAAGCTTAGGCTCTCTCTACCCCAAAATGATAAAGGCTATATCTGTAATACCGAATTTAAATGAAGTTTCCATGACTTCACATAATATTTACATTGCATTTAGTGCCATTTTAGCGAGAAAAGATTTTTTTCAGAGCCGATTCATTCAACCAAGTCATTCAAGATGATTAGTGTCATGTCATGCACACAAAAATACTCATGATTTTTATCTGACAATGAAGTAATAAAACATCTTCGAAATGCAGTTAAAACAAAGAAATAAAACAATGGAATAATTTTGAGAGCACATCAAATAGAAATATGAAATACAGAAATATGAATGCTATACATAAAATTCTAAAATTTAATCAAAATATATATAATAATGCTTAGGGATGGAACACCGCTTTTTATTTTTATTAGAGGAAATTAAAATATTTCTGCTAAAGGAATATATCGACTTTATAACTTCCAACACAACTAGTAGGTTGTGTAACAACTGAAATATAGCAATTTAGTTAAGCGTATAAAACCTAAAAGTTAAGATATGTTAAACCAAAATCCTTCACTTTCTCTTTATATATCAATGATAGATGATTAGTCGAATGAAAGCGACACAACGCCGATGATAAATGGGTCTCCAACGACACCCGTCTCAGGTATTCCCAGAGCGTGTGCTTTCCACTGTCATGAAGGATAACTGCTCACTTGGCAATTTAATAACGTCTACTTATCAGAAATACTAGACAAATTGTGGCAAATCGTCTTCGGTGTCAGTTATTTTGGAAAATTTTAAACAACATTTATAAGATACACAATACTTTAATCAAAGAGGTCAGAGAGGTTGGATTTCTAGAACTCGTAATTCGGAAGTAATTTTTGTTGTCTTCAAAGACCTGATTTAAAAAGCAACTTGCAGTTTAACTTCAATATGCCCTGGTAAATATAAACCATCAGAAATCATTTGCGTATCGTGAGAGGTCGCGACATAACACGAAGTTAAACTTTTTCCTCTGTTACCCAAAGACACAAAGACCCTTCAGCCGAAGAGCTATTAGTTAGGCAACTTTTGAATTTATGAGGTTTAATTGGGGCTGATAGTATTTAACAAACTTAAAGGCATCACAGGAAACGCCTCCTGACGTGAAACTTTGAAATGATAAGACAACTGTAACACTTAAAAAGACTCCTTAAGCTACATAGTAAATAAATCACAAAGGTTATTAAATGTAATAAGTTTCTACGAATAATGGTAGTAGTTATTAACGACAAACTAGAAGAAAAAGTATAGAAGAAAGAACAGAGTCGGCTACCAATCCGTTTGAAACTTTTACGCTGATTGAATGGATATCCCCAACCCAATGATCGAAACTATAAGCTACACTACATAAGTGCTATATAATCTATACTCATAATAAAATTGTAACTGAGCTATGTCTGTACATGGTAGATATTTAAGAAAAACATATATAGGGGCTCTTTAAAGGACCTATAGAAGCTAAAACGGTTGTTTTTAGAATTTTTGTTTGTCTATATGTTTGTACACGCATCACACAAAAACTACCGAGCCGATCTGGATGAAATTTGACACCGCGATGGACTATGACCTAGATTAAAAGATAGGCTACATTTTATCCTGGAAAAATTTACGGTTCCCGAGGGGTATAATTTATTGTAACCGGTCGGGCGAAATTGCGGGCATTAGCTAGTGATCTATAAAAACATACTAGCACCAGATACTTCAGATGTAAGGTCTTACAGCTGCACCACTCCGTATTTTCTGGTTAAAAAAGTTGAATATTTAATTAACCGGTTAATTAAAAATTCAACTTTTTTAAAATGCCTGACCTTATAATATTCTAAACTTATCACAGCCGCAGCTGGAAATAAAATCACACTGCAATATTTATGCATTCCTGGGCAGCTTTATATTTTATTTAACGGGTCTGGCATGCCTTGACCTATTTTTGAATGCGGATCAGGGACTGAACAGTGGTTCCGGTTTATGATGATACTTTTTTAAATAAAATGTATTATAATATTTTTATATGTTATGAATATTAGGTAAAAACCTAAAAATATTCTTTTCTTTCTGTCTGATGAATTATTTATCTAAAATTGACATCTTTCAAGCTGATTTGGGAGTGAAAAAATAAATATAGAATATGCTAGAACTTCCCGCGGAAATTTTCAATGTCAGTGAAGGGAAAAATAGAATTATTTTTTCAAAAAGTTCTTCTTATAGGCAATGAGATAGCAATTCATCGGGATATATAATAATTTATATTCCACTAAGAAGCCTTCTTTTCAGTCCTGTCCTTTCAATTGGTCCTGTTCACCCCGTTATGGATATATCTAAAAATCGAACAATGAAGGGCCAACGGGGTTTGTTAATTTTATGAGCACTTTAAATATTTGAATACGGGGAATATTTTATTTCTAAAATGATCTATATCATTCGACAGTGATTTGAATACTCTTTTGTTTAAAATTAGTATATGAGAAACTTGATTGTTGTATGATAGTTATCGTTCCAAATTTGCTTGATATATACACATAGTAAGATAATGTTTACAATTTTACAGTTGTGTTCTAGATAATTCAATTCGATAAGAACATAAAAAGTTAATTAAAATATAAAGTAACATATTAATTCATAATTAAACGTCACCTATAATTAAGTTGTACACAACAATGGAACAACAAAGATTGAAGAAAGGTGATAAAACGTTGTCTAAAAAAAAAGAAAATTTACGTTATATAGACGGACAAAGAAACAGCAATGTTATACATCTAAATACGGGACCACCAACGGTATCGAACAATGGCCTAGTGATAAATTCCCACGATACATTTGCTGGGTCTATATATAAACGAAAACAAGAAGAGATCTATCGTTTTAGTATTTATGAGTGCTTGGATAAAATAAGAGGGCTATGAAATGGTAGTTTATAGGAGGAATAAAGTCGATCACACATAAACTTGACGGGTTTAATAACGACTTTATTTGAGACTAGCTTGTGCAAGCGACGTCGTCCGTAATTACTATTGTCGATATTTCGGGGTCTAAGCAGCGTAGCAAAATGAAATCTACGCTATATTTTTAAGTTAGACCATCTACGATACAACTGTGAAAATAGCACCAAATTCTATTAAGTAGATTTTGATTGATCCGCGTACAAACATATAGCTAGGTAAAAAAACTAGAATTCAGTTATTATGCCCGCTAATCAGGAGGTTCAGGGATCGAACCCCGGTCGGGTCAAGATGTAAATTTTTTTTTTTTTTTATGTCCTGAATCTTGGATGTTTATTAATACTTACGTATATATATTTGTTATAAAATATAGCGTCGTTGCCGTCGTCGTTATATCTACTCTGTGAGATTGGTCCCAATTTATTTATTTTCACATCGGGTTACATTATTATTTCTCGAGTTTAAAAACATATAGAAGCAAGCACATTTTTTTGGTAGTTATCAGCGATAAATTACATTCAAGAAAATACACAAACGACAATTTGACAGCCAACATGCCGGCTTATTAACCACTTAAATATACATTTATCTATGTTTACGTCTCCAAATCACTGGATAATTTGAATGGAATGAGAGCGTATTGGCTCGATTAGATTAAGGAGTAGTTATAATTTGATAGGGAAATAATTGGTGAACACTGAAACCCCCCAGCTGCAGTAAATTGTTAAATTTTGGAAATTAATACTCTTGGCGTAGAGCGAGGCCTAACTTTGTAGTTAATTTACGTAATTGTTTTCTTAGCAAGGGAACAGCGGGGAATATAATTAGATATATAATGTTACAGAGGAACTTGACCATACTAATCAGCATCTCGAGGACTATTATATATGGATTTAATTAGTATAATAAACCAAAAATACATTCCTTTAAAAGCGAAAATTGCCGCTTTTAATGGCAGAAAAGATAGCAACAAGTAACTTCCCTACAACCAATATTATTTTGCACGAATAGCGTATTAGTCTAGAAAAGCAATTGGATATTTTTTAACTCGGGAGCAAAGGCCTAGTGCGCAGCCAGTTATTAATAACTAGCTTTTTGCCGCGGCTACGCTCCCGTCCTATTATTCCTGATCCCGTTTTGCATAATTTTGCATAATCCCGTCTTAACAAAGATTTCCAAAAGGAACCCCATAATAAATAAATATATTGGGACAAATAATACAAATTGAGTTAGCCCCAAACTAAGTTATGGGAACTAACTCAACGATACTAAGTATATTTTATAATAAATACATATATAGATAAACATCCAAGACCCAGGCCAATCAAAAAAAGATGCATGCAAAATTTAAATCTCCTAGCACTTGTAGTTTCTTAGATTTCGTGGTGAGTGAGGGTTTTTAATTTATTTTTTATGACAGAGGGAGGCAAACGAGCAGGCGGGTCACGTGATGTTAAGTAATCACCGCCCCCCATAGACACCTGCAACACCCGGGAGGTTAAAGGAGCGTTGCCGACCAATTTTTTTTAAATTAATATAGAAACATTTAGCAACATGCGTTCCACATTTACACTGATGTCAAATTAAATATTAACGCCACCTCAGTCCACTCGCAACATGTTCATTTTGACATTTGTAATACGCGCGATCATCATACGGCTACACATAGTAGGTACTGTTTATTCAGGAAAATTGAATAACGGAATAGGTTTGCATATTAATACCTACCGCCTCGGGCAGTTCACAAGTTTAGGGCTGTCACTTTTCCTGAAAATGTATCTTTATGAATGTGTTGTATATAATTAAAAATGACTATATTGACAAATCCCACAGGTTAGATTTAGAGAAAAGGTACTTTTTTGTTCAAATCAAATCAAATCAATATTTATTTGTTAAACATAGGTAACATTAAATACAGTTGTTACAAAGATTAGTCAATATGAGACCTCTATGTTTTGCCATCAATTATANNTTAATGGATAATGCAAATTAAAAAATAATTGTATAATCGCATTATTCCTAAATTATTTATAAATTAAATTTAAATTTGTTGTTTTGTTTATTGAGAAAAGTGGTATTAAGTCGCTTTTAAAAAACCAGTAATGATTTATGGAAATCTACAATCTAACAAAAATTATATTACATACAACTGTCATTGCATGAAACATCAGCTAGTAAGGTCTCGCCATCGCGATATTTCCTTAATAAGATAATTCAGCTTTAATCTACAGATTCAAATACTATCATGCCTTGTCTGGAAATCAAACCTAGTCCTTTTGAACTGACATCCGCGCCTTACCAACATTTCTACATCCTATTAATATTATAAATGCGAAAGTTTGTGAGTATGTCAGTTTGTTACTCTTTTACGCAAAAACTACTGAACCGATTACGATGGGTCTGTAGGTAGCTGAAGACCCAGAATAATATATAGGCTACTTTTTATCCCGCAGGATTGATTCCTAATTGAATTTCATAGGGTTTCCACGCGGACGAAGTCGCGGACGGCCTCTAGTATTATATAAAATACAAATAAACCTCATCAATCATACATTAAATAAACCTGGAATATTTTACTTGATGTTAATTTAAAAAATAATAATTTATGTAATTATTTTATTGAACTGACTATTGTCAACCCTAGCGGTAGGATTTAGTGTAAAGTATATTTTCAAAATGTAGTTCCAGCTATTGTAATCTAACTTATGTTCCACAATATAGACGATTTATGGAATACGATACATATACCTAAATTTTCGACGAGATTGATTGATCGCTGCAGTAAAGAAAAAGACGACGAAGTAATTTAAGAAGATAAGTAGATAATGTGAGAATTTATTTCGATCGTTTATTTCGGTTTGGAGATAAAGCAGTTTTGCCAATTTCGTGCCTAATGTTGGTAATTTGTTGGATCGCAATTTATTATTTATTCCAATCTAAGTAACTCAAAGGTCTTTACATTATTCAAGCGTCGGTGTAGCTTCTAGTTCATTGCTATTGTTTATTTAAGTATTCGTGTACTTTTTTTTCTAATAATCCCTTAATATTGAAAACTAGCGAACCGCCCCAGCTTCGCACGGGTTTAAAAATCTCCTTTGTGAATCACTCTATCTCTGTAAAAAAAAAATACATCAATCCGTTGCGTAGTTTTAAAGATCTAAGCGTACATAGGGACAGACAGCGGAAAGAGTTTGTTTTATGCTATGTTGAAAGTAAGACAGACATACATGTTCGTGTTTAATCATGCAATAGGATAAGCACGACACATATCAGGTGGGCTGTCAATGAACCTATAAGCCAATCATTCAGCTAAGTATGCATGTCTTCCGTCCTTCAGGACTTTAAAATCGCTCTACTCTGTAAGTGATAATGACGTCATGCTGTACCTGAATAGGGTTACAAGCTATCCGTATCCAAAAGTTCGAAAAATAACTCCACCATCAGAGTTTCACGACTCTGTCAGCTTTAGAGTCAATAAAAAAATATTAAGATAATTAGTAATTTATACTCTAAGCTGTCAGCCCTATGAAATCTTGGGCGTATGTAACGTAATATTGATCATATGGAATGTATATATATGAACCATATTGGAATGGGTTAACTTATAACTGAATATGAACAAGTTTACATGAACTTCCGAAGCTAAGTTAAACATACTTACTCCAATCTTGTCTTTCATATTAGTTTTGACAATTCAATATTTAACTAAAGTAACTGACTTTGCGGGTAGTTCATTAATTTTCGTTACTTATTTCGTCATATCCTCCCAGTGAGTCATCATTTTTTTAAAATAAACAACTTTCACAGTTTTTGATAATTACAAATATCACAACAAAAATGATTAGGTATTATATAACTTGTTAATATTATAAATACAAAAGTTTGTGAGGATAGATATATGTATAAATCGATATTAACGTATTTTTTTGTGTTATGATGCCACTACTTGTAGTGTCGTGGAGCCTGCTGCTTGTTTTGTTAGCTTGCAGGATGAATGGGCCGGCTCGTTCGGGGAAGTACCAAACTTCCACAGAAGACCGACGCTTGAACGGCGGCTATCAGCCGCCATGCTCCGTCCGGTGAGTGGGAGAGCCGGAGACCCAACTTCTCCAAATAAAAATTCCAAATAAAAAACCTCCCCATTAGGGGAGGGCGGAGGTTTTTAATAGGCCGGCAACGCTTCTGTTACTGTGTTGTGGTGTTGTCTAAGGGCGGCGGTGATCACTTAACATCTCGTGTCCCGCCTGCTCCCTCTGACATAAAAAAACCTAATATTAGGTTACCTATAACAGGTTCCTAGCCCATTGAATTCCCTATTTAATTTTATTTTCATTAATTGACTTTCAAATCAACTGCGCAATAAGACAAACTTTTGGCACATTCTTCGTTTTTCTTTCGCTCCCAGATCAGTATAAAGTTTTTCAAGGTTGAAACGAAGAAAACAATACCAAATGAAAATGTCGTAACAAGTTCAGGATGCCATTAAAACTGTGTTGATTTTCAAAGGTAACTCTTCACCTGAAGATTACAGACCGCCTTTCTTAACTTTAATTAAAGCTGTTCCGATACTCGTTAAGTTAATTATCAACAAAATATATTTACTACTGAAGAACAAATTGAAGACCAATTAATCATCGTAAGAATTTTTAAATATTGGGCGTTTTTTTTAATATCTGAAATTATGTATCTTGTAGAAAGTTACACCTTAAAAGTGTAATATAAAAAAAAACTAGTATGACTATGATGGAACTTACCGTGTAAAAGTTAACAGCATTGCCTGAAAACAAAAAAAAAAACAATGTAAATGTCACAGCGACTCACCGAACACAGATAAACCCTGCGAGGTTTCCATGGTTCGGTAACTATGTTTTTGTGTGTGTATGTGTTTTAATATATTGAATAAATGATTGAATTGATTGATTGACATATAAAATACAAGATTACATTTTAGCAGCACCTAGGACTTGCCAAGATGGTTTATGTTATCTCTTCCATATATATGTATATATACAGAAATTGTCTCAATATTACACGGGCGTTTCTCCAGAAACTGGTCCACTTTCATGCGAAATCTGTCTCGTGTATTTGCTTGCTTACATCTTAAAATAACTTTATTATTGTAATAGGCATCTATCGAACCAACAATAAAAAGTAGGTTAACCAAACATATTTCCATTACTTTAGGAATTATTGAAGTTTTTCTGAAAAATTAACACAGGGGACTGTTGCCTATAACAGGAGACTGACTTGTGAATGAAAAATACCATTTTAGTACCAAATTAAAATCTTTTTATTGTTATAAAATGAAAACAAATCTTAGGAAACAGGTAATTAAACATTACAGAAACATAAAATCAACAGTATTATATAGGAGATCTTCGTTTTTTAACAGTCTTATTAATCATTTTAGTCTTACTACAAATCTAACTCTTAAATCTTAATATATAATGAGGTACATTCAAAATCACATTAATTGAATGAAGTAAGACTCAAGAGTCTTACTCTAACTACTAATCAGTCTCATTATTAAACATTTGGTAAATTCATCTGGATGAATTTTCTGAAGATT
>JADGIL010017959.1:0-16292 GCA_020352625.1 Cactoblastis cactorum
CCGGAAGAGTAAAGAATATTTGCATGATTGTTACGGCAAATAATCGCAATAATGTGTGCAGACACAGATAAGAAAATCTATGCTATTAAATACAAAAGGTTTCATTCATTATTTATATATAAGGTTCATTCGTTATTTATATTTGTGTTGTAGATAGGCCGATGATCGTGTTAGTATGTTGGTATAGTAAAATCCTAATATAACAACTTTCAATGCTACCATTTGTTTATGAGTTACGCAAACACAAACGTTGAATAAAATGTATATGTTCTTATAAAGTCTTTAAATTCTCTTAGAATGGTTCTAAACTCATGGATGTTCATTCATCATAGTGTGACTTTTTCGTTTCAATAAGTTTATGTAAATATTATATAACTTATTGATTAAACAAATTTTTTATTTACTTAGGTGTAATTCTATGTTTTCTACGACTATTCTTAGTACCGACAGTAAAAAAAATTGATGACGTTCGAAAATATTAATTAAAGTTTTAATAGGTTTCATTAATTACATTATTGCAATCCAGTAATTCCAATCTATTTACGATTGTTAAGATTCATAAAAATTTAATCAATTTCAAGCCAATTTCTTTGGTTTTTCGCTGTAAACCTGTCAGTTGGCTACGAAAGCAGAAATTAGATGCAGAACATGAAAAGGGATAAAAAAAATACTGGCCGACTGCGAATCAGACTCGCGCACAAAGTGTTCCGTGCAATTATCTGTAAACTAAAACAAAAAACATGTTTTATTCTGTTTTTAGTAGTATTTGTTGTTATAGCAGCAACAAAAGTACATTTTCTGTTAAATTTTAACTGTTACAGTTCATGGGATACAACAAGGTGACAGACAAATGGACAGACAGCGGAGACTTACGAGTAGAATAGGGTCCCGTTTACCTTTTGGGTGCGGAACTTTAAAAATGCTTACTTCCTGACGCAGTGGGCAGCCGTCAGCACATAGTCCTTGGTGAGCAGGGAGGCGCCGCAGTGGAACTGGCCATCATACACGATCCTGGCCATCCACGGGTATCTGTTCAAGCTGGCTGGCATCCCGCCCACTATGCGGTTCTCCTGGTTCGCCCCGCCACACTCTGTGAAACTCAGGTCGTTGAACTAGCGCGGAAGGAAATGAGCTGAGCTGGTTTAGTATCTATAGTGTTAGATACCTACTAACTATTAATCACAGGGTAGATAAGTTATGGAAGATTATTGATAGATCCGTTGCCTGATATTAAATGTTAGTAGTTTTACATAGAGTTCTTTCTAATTTTTTTTATCAAAGTAATATTTTATAGAGAATGTAGGAATACAATGTAGTATTATTTTACTAAGAAATGACAGAAATTACAAACTAAGAATAGAAAAGGGATAATTTTACAAGTACATACTTATATACAAATAAATGTTATTTTAAACATACAATTTCTTCTGAATTTTGATCGATTTTTTTTCTAAAATATATGTTCAGCTACATTTATGTATATCTCGTACCTATTACAAATATCTCTTTATTAACATACTAATTATATTTCAATAACTTGACCCAAGAAAATAATGTTTTGACAACATAATTCATAATTGGTTGGCTGGAAGAGATCCCTTTATGGGATAAGTCCGTCATTGTATGTAATTTTAAAATTGTGACTTCTGTTTTCCCGTAAGGGTTGAAGACGTGATACAGTATCTTTATAAATTCACACGGAGAGCAGGTCGCACCTGAACGACATCTGTACGCTTTCACTATCATTTTCATAGTTCAATGCACAATCTCTTCTACAGTCAATGGCTTACACTTCTTGCTTACTATACAGATGATTTCCAAGAATATACTTGTACCATGAGAAATACGACATTAAATACGGATGACAGAAAAATTGTTAGATAGCTACATATTAAGGCAACTTACGTACGTAATTTATAAAAGAAAAAACACAAACATAGATCAGAGAACGGTACATTAAATATCGATAAATAATCTATATTTATAAGACGTAATATATAAATAAATGTTATTAGGTTTACAACTTGAAGTCGTAAGGCATAGAATACATTTTAGCACATAAACAAAGAAATACATTAACTATATACAAATAAATACAGAAAGGAGACGTGCATTGACATTTGCGGTGATACACGCAACTTACCCATCTTTCTAGGAAGGGGGTTTGCTCTGCCGCACTCTAAAAGTGAATGTGAATAAAAAGGTAGTGATCATTAAAGATATATAACAAAACTACTTATCCATAAGGAACATGCTGCATATAAAATAGACTTAAAAAAAAGTGTGAAGTTTATAAGTCTATAGTTGACATTATTTCATTTGAGGACTTTTCGCAAAATATATACTTTTATTTACTTACTACTAGCTACTTCTACTAGCTTTTTATTTACTACCCTTGCCCACTTCGTTGGGCGTTAATTATAAACAAACAAAAATAAAAAACTTTACCTCTTTATATACAGTGGCGTATGATTTTAAATCTATAATATCTTTTATTGCACTAGAACCTTCTTCAGAGATCACTCTCTGTTGTCGAAAACTGAATGAAAATTCGTCTAGTACTTTCCAAGTTTATCGTGAAAAAACAGACAGATAAATATATTTAATAAGTGCTTACGCCAAAAAATATGTATGAAGATACATATGATATATAGATGATTTCTCACGGAAAGTGGTGACTAAAGTTACAGTTGCTTCATATACTCTCCCAATAAATCTATTTTTAAGATTTAAAATTCAAACTACGCGACGTCCGTCTGTAAAAAAATCTTTTATTTAAAATACCAAATTTCGTGTAACTGAAATTACATTCCTACAATTTTTCTCCTATTCTTACAATCTAACGTCACGAAGATTCGGACAGAATTCGATTTATTCTCTGTGACATAACCTATCAAAATATTAAAAAAAAGTGACACTATTCTACTACCCGAACATTTTGTTACACTTAAAAAAACTATCACGTCTTCAGGGTTGAGTCTTAACATAATAATTAAAATTAATGCCTTGAAGTGTTTACATTTGGCTGTCACCAAGCAAACTGATAGAATCAAGAGACAAAAAAATTACGAGCTCTTATAAAGATTTGCTTTTTGCTTACCTATCATTCGGTTACGATAATATCTTTTAGTAATATCTTTTCTTTCATCAATTTATCAATCTTTAAATAAATAAATGTATATAGGACAAAACACACAGATTGAGTAAGTTCGAGACTTGTATTATGAGATGCTAACTCAACGATACTTTATTTTCTAATAAATACCTACAGATATACATAGATATACATCCAAGGCTAATCAGAAAAAGGTCACTTTCCATCATGACCTGACCGAGGATCGAACCCTGAATAGTGGTAAGGTACATTAACCATTAGACCACGGAGGGAGGAAAACTCACCGCATGGGCAGTTTTTGACGTTGGTGGGCTCGTCATCTTCCTCAACGCTCTGCTCCTCCAAGATAGGGACCTCTAGGCCGAAGATCGCGTCGAATAGGAACCGCTGAGACCTGTTGCCTGGTGCCACCTGGAAACACATTTGGAGACACATTTATGAAAATAAATTAATGAGTCTAATAGAACAAGGCATATTCTGAGTATGTTTTTATTTATGTTATGATGACTGTGGAGGAAGCGAAGGAAGTATGTCAGGACCGTAGTAAGTGGAAGAATGTAGTCTCTGCCTACCCTTATGAGAAAAAGGGCAATCATACGTATGTATTTATTTAAAAACAGTTTTAAAAATTGGTATCAATAATCTACCAAATACCCTTAAAAACCGCAAAACGTTGTATACGTATATACATATGTATATATGAGCACATTCACATATGGCGACATTACATCACTTTTAAGCGCTACATGTGGTATTTCCGACGAAAATGGCCTTACATAATTTTGTTTACCATTTGTAGGTAGTACAGCGCAACCACTTTCGCGATAGCCTCGAAGTCATCTGTTGCGCAATCTTCAAGTTAATTGGGCCGTAATGTCAATGTTACTTTCACAAACTCAACAAGCATGCCCCAAACTGTTATTATCCGTATTTTTACTATTTTACTTTCCCATGCGAAATTACAGAGTTAGGTAATGATTGACAATAGGAAATTAGGGAGGGTAATTTCTTACCTAGATTTCTAATTAGTTCGTTCATGGATTGTGGTTTGAAACCATAGTTCTTTGTTCACGGGCTTCCTGCTATTATTTCCTTCTATCGTGTATTTGAAAATCTTTATGCTTTAAAAGGCTTTTTACTTCAGTATTTAATAAATATGTTATATGTATCTTGATCAACTACACACTACCAGCATTTCGGAACAACGACTGCAGAGAAGAAACGCCGAAAATGACTAAAATGGTTCGAGTGACCATAATAATCGAATTATTATTTAAGTGTTTTAGGATCCTTCGCATTTTAATTTTCTCTGAAATTGTTTTCATTTAAGATTGCTGTTTTTGTAACTGGATTTGCCTCTTTGTTGTAATGAAGTAAATATAAGAGAGAAATTATGTATCAGACATAATATCCATAACATTTTAATTGCTAACTGTGTTGTTGTTGACATAAAATTTCTAAATTAGGAACAAATAATACTTGTGCCCCTGCCAACAGCTAACTAGGTAATTGAATAATTCAATGTTCCAACAGACAACAACAAGTAAATATATTTGCATACTGCTTGTAAAAGGGCCACAATGTGTATTGTATTGAAATATAGCATTCCGGTCACCATACTCACACACAAACACACACATAACATCATCTCATTCTATGGATATTTACTTCATAGCAATATTCGAAATGACCAGATGGTTCATTTATTATAGTTTAACAGCTCATGGACATTCTGCTACATAGCGTTTATGTTTCCCAAGCAGGCTTCATAAAAAGGTTTCATTAAATCCAATAGTTCGAAACAAAATGCCATAGAGACAGACAATCTACTATTATTCAGTAAAATATTTTAGAGTGAGTATCATTTCCCATAGTAGAGATGAGTAAAGTATAAAAAAACTGTGAGACCAAAAATAAACAGTTACAGGAGTTTTTCATATTTTTCCTTGTATACACGCATTGATGACATACATATATCCAACCATGTCAAGAAGGTAATCACCGATATAACTAATAAATAAATAATTATAATGGTGAGACCCACTTTCTCTCATATGGTCTATCATAACGTCACACAAAACGTTACGTATTGACACGTAACTATATACGTGAGGTGTTATAGTTACGTAATAGAATAAAAATGAGGCTAAGGTTGTCACATGTCTATGAAACGTTAGCTACTAGAATTACTACATGCTATCCGTAACACTGGTCATGATATTGATAAGGACCCCAGAGTACCGCTACCATGAGTTACCTATTAATGAAAAAAGTTGCTAAAGTAACAATGTATATGGAAGAAAGCACAGCGCCACTGACGGTCACTGGTTGAACCAGAGATAGTCAATGTAAATCCAGCGGCAAATTACTTAGCATAACGTCAACGCAAGTGACGTCAGATTTCATAGAGGATGAAGGATTGAAGAATGTTGAGCATTTTTCCTAAATTACAGTATCAAGTCTGTACCCCTTACGGCGTAGACAGAGCCCAATATCATAAGGTACAAAGGCCACGATCGGCACAGGTTGTTTAAGTCCTTTCCCTAATCAGTGTACTTTAATGTTATATCATTTTAAATGTTGTTTTTATTTTTGGGACTTGTATGAAATGATAAGACAAGTTATGAATTATTTATAAAGATAATATTGTTGTCTTTATACACTAACTATAACCATCTACTTAATATCAATTTCATAAATTATAAAAGGCAAATAAATCTAAAAAATAAACTAATCACTGCAAACCTTTATGTGGCCGATTTAACCTTCTAACCAATTAACTGTGGTAATGCTGATTAAAATATTTAAAAAATTAAGCCGTCTAGCTATAAGCCTTGAACACAAAACATAACCTAGCAACTTGGTATTCAAGAACACAATGAAAAAGTTCGCCAATAATCTAGAAATCAAAGTGCATCGGCTACTGTAAGCGCCATGACCCCATTACCAAAGCATTTGACAAATAGATGGATAAAAACCTCAATAAATACTGGGTTACAAGTTCTTCGATGAGCGAAGTTCAATGTCAGCTGTCAACTTATGAGGCCTTTGGTGTTTAAATTTATATATATCTAGTACCAAAGTTAGACCAACACTTGCGTTATGGGATACTAACTCAGCCATTTTACATTTTATAACAAATTAATATTATTTAATTCAAGACCCAGGCTGATCAGTAATGGACAATTTTCCATCTTGTCCCGACCGGTGACCGAATCCGGGACCTTCTGATTAACAGACATGTTAACCATTACACCACGGAGGTTGTCAAAATTATGTTGAACTTTGCTTGTTCGCCAAATTTTCAAATAGATCTAATACATATTAGTTATGTCATTCATCATTACAAATTATAAAAAAAATAGTGTCTGTTTGTACTTTTAAAAACGCTAATAATAATCAATTATTGATGTTAAACACTACAAACCAAATGTTTGAATCTATGTAACAACCACTATTGGTGGGGCATCTCTATTATCCATCCGTCATATCTCCCTTCTTCATATATAAAAGTGTACAATACTTTAAAAATAAAGCTTTAAAATTTAAAAAGTAAGAGTTTGTTGGAAATAACCAGGAAACTTTCGTCTTTCGAAAAATCCGCATATCCTTCAACCGTCGTAATGTTTATTTTTCTGCAATGAAGACCGAGATTTCGTCAGGTCAGACTTTCCAAAGTATTGCGAGTGCCTTTCACGAGGTAATTGTGGTTCTCGTTTTTGTTATCTGTCGTTTATCAAATGCAGAAAGCACGGCCACGGCGCTACTCGTAAACTTGATACAGAAAGGGTCCATTACCGGCGAGTGTAACGGCTGTATCTCTATGTTCGAAGTGTTAAATATTTCTTACAAGCTATTGGGAAAGGATATACTTTATGGACTTGGTTTTTATAGTTACAGTTATGTGCATTAGAAATCTGTAATAGCTTCTAAGGAGTTATAAAGAAGTATTTACTTAATGTGATGATAGATAATGCAACAAAAAAAAATAAAGATATTAAGTACATAGGCAAACAAAATTGTATATTTACCTACATTCTGAACCTCAGCAATCTAGTATCAAGTTTTACCAAGTTTGGAGAACCTATTTATTAACAGTTCAACCAGCTGATCGAATTTTAAGTACCTGCGCTTAAATATGTAAAGAAATGGATCTCTTATTTTGCATCTCAACATGAATTACTCATGAAAGTATAATAAATATTTCTAATATGGCAAAAAAATTGTTAAAAAAAAAACATTATGGATATCAACGAGTTGACAAGGAAACTAATGTTTTATGTTTATAATAGGGTCGAAAAGAATTAAAACCCTTTCAGTTTCGTTATTTCTACCTTCTCAGTCTAGTTATTTCTATTTGGTATCAATTGTAAATTAAGAATGTTACAACTTATTCTTTTTAATATGTATTATGTGGACCGTCATTTGTTCGCGGAAAGAACACTAGGTTAATCGAATACAAAAATCGAATGATAGAATTATATAATGGCAACACATAACATGTAATAGGCGAAAGTGAACCTAATTGGAGGCGCTGTGCCGCTTCAGCGATCGTGGATCGTATCTCCGTTCCGTGATTAAGTATGTACTATGTTTATCTAATTCGAGTAATAGCTTCCGTTCCGACTAGGAACTGACGAATAAATTATACCTTATAGTTAAATGCATAACAGTTTGCATAAACTTGTGAACGTCACGTGACAGGAGGATGATCGACATAAACTATAACTAACTACTGACTAATATTATATACAGGGTTTTTTGGTAAACAAAAACATGGAACAAACTCGGCGACCCAGTCTATTTAGGCGTTGATATTATAATTATATAAATATTTTAATTATGATATATACATTTGTTAAGTATTACCATAACATAAAAAAGTTGGTGCTATTTGTATTAACGGCAAACTCGTCTTGGTGTTTGTTTTTAACCGACTTGAAAAAGTGAGCATAATTTGAATATCACACTCACATTTATTAGGCCGAAACCATTTTTATGATATTTTTGGAAAAGTGTATCTATATTTGTCGGCGATTATGTTATTTATTTAAATCCCTACGAATGATATGCACTATATTTAAGAGTTACCTGCTAAAAATCAACGCTCATCAGACTCCTACTATAGGAAAGACTTCGTTCGCTTAAATGATTCGTATTTTGTCTGTGCAATAGAAAAAAGATTGGCGGTCGAATTAAGCACATTTATGGGCATCCTATCCTCCGGCATTTACCCTTATTCGTTTTTATGAGCCAAAAGAATAATGAGGTTATTTCGAAGCTAGTAAGTAATTGGACAATTTACTGTATTTTATATTGAAAGGTTTCGCTTTTGTGAGAATTTTAGGATATGACTTTTCTGTATATTGATCCAAGACATCCCTTCCATTCACAAATGTTTGCAAAATAGGTGTATTTTATTAATAGGAATTTTCAAATTTCTTAAAATATTTCATCCCTAAACAATAATAACACGTTGAAATAAAAATCAGTATCCTGTATAAAACTAAGTATATGCTAATGTGTTGAATTAATCAATACATTATCAACTATTATCAAATGCATAAAAAGCGAATGCGTTGAACGGAAAGTAAAAGTGCAATTGCCTGCAAGTCGTTGCACCGCGGCGTGCGTCTGACCGATTGCAGTTGCATCCACTATCACTGCAGTACTTACATGGCCGTGGGCAGCATCCGAGTAAATCTCCTTCGCTGCGGCTGAAGTTATCGCAAGGACCACGTGTATTAAGATCACTATTTTCCATTGGCACATTGTCGTGATGATTAGTCGTCGGTTGTTGGCACCAGTATTTATTTCGGCGGCATCTCCGTCGGCCGCCGATCCAGTGCGTCACAGTCGGTATCGGTGGTGATTCAATGACATTATTTCGCAAACGGAACGCCCATGAAGCGGCGCGATGTTCGGCCGCAGCCGCGCGGTTTGGCCCCGGAGTGCCGCGCGGCCCCACGTCCACCAACCACCTCGCCACTTTCTCCTCGCACCAAAAACCCAGCAGATCCAGCCCCACCACCACAGCCGATGCCGTGCCACAATAGTTACCTAATCTTTTGTGGTGTAATATTATGTCCGACACTTTAAGTTGGAGTCACATCAAAACCAAAATCATAATCTGGGGGCACGATAGAGTTTCCGCCAAGTCGAGCAAAATTAATCTTCCCGCCCATTTACTCCATGAATTTATAAACGGTTAATAGACATCCTATGTATCTTAACCATTTTCATAAATTTACTGTAATATCAAAAGGTAGTACCTACATATATTATTTTGTAATATTAGAGCCCTAGTTTCAAAACATACATATAAATCGTTTGAATGTAGGTACCTAAGTATATCTTATCAATGCTCACTAAAATACAGGTTACGTGCCTTTTTTGGGGAATAAAGAATTATTTAATATAGTTATAATGCTAATTTTTTATATGTACTTATACTGCTTTAGTTGAACAAAAAAATATTATTATTCCGGTTTTAATTCTTAGCTGAAGCTGATATTAAATATATATAAACGGGTCATAATCATGGCCAATTGGTTATCATTATCTCAAGATATTGTGCGTATTTTTTAAATTTTTTCTTTACCATTGTTACTTAACATGTATCAGTCTTTTTATATGTATGTATTTGTTATTAAATATAGTGTCGTGGAGTTTCTCATATTGAAGTCTCAATCTTACTTTAGGGCTAAATCTGTATATTTTCTATGTATTAATTTATTTTTATTTATATACTTAAATACCGAAAATTTTCTGACTGCAACATGTACCATAGGTACCTTAATCCACAGGGACGCTGCTGAATTTGTTTTCTATTTCTATAGTAGGCACTCAACTCTGATATCTGAAACTTTATCATATTTAATTAACCATTAATATTTTATTTATGAGATTGAGATTAATGAGATAAATTCAATTCAAGTAACTTAACATGCGCATCCACTCCAGAATAGTGTGGCTTTCTGTTTGTGAAAGAATTTTCATAATCGGTTCAGTATTTCCAAAGATTAGCCCTTACAAATCCTTACAAAAAAAAACAATCAAAATGTTACTTTTACCTCTTTATAAGAATATGTACAAAAGTAATCATAAAAACCTAGTATAATTAAATACAGTGTGGGAACCACGAGTGCGGATGCCGTTGGATTTTCCATGTGGATAAATGAAAGTGAAATCAACTTTGTTTCCGCAACACGCGGTGCACCCGCCAGCGCAGATCGACCCTCTACAGACGTAATCGTGATTAGTTGTAATAGTCCTGCGATTTCAATATAATATGCCAATAGATATTATCTTGATAAATGTTTAACTAGTTGAACGATTATAATTATTAATCTAATAAAAACAATTAAGTTAGCTATTAGCCAGCAGATACTAAGACGATAATTATAATTGTAATCGATACTTTTATTGCATTAAATTAAAATTGGATACCTGAGTAAATTACACATTCTAACTAAATCTAGCGTTTCCATAAACCTATGCTTGGGTTCGTTCTGGTTTATCCTTTGGGTAACGCAATACAGACTCTAGTCTTATCTAAAATCAGTAACCTTAACAAAGCTGACCCCAGGGTCAGATAATTCACCACTGGCGATGCACGTACAATCTATACTGGATTCTTTGTTGCAGGCATCGCTCCATAGGATTGCAGGGAGACTTGACTACCCGGGGATCTACAACAGACTTTTTGGAATAGTTCGAGAAGATCAGGTCCAATATTAATGACAGCTGTCTGTGTACCAACTGATACCAACCAAAAACCACATCCCTAAACTTACAGATCAAGAGCTTCAAGCATTGCGGCATAGCCATAGGGTGTAGCATATAGCTGTCTGAGAATATGCTCGGATAAGTATTTCAATAGTATTACAACAGATTATATAAAATTATGCTAGTGGTATTACGACATTTTATAAACTTTATCTATTTATAATCTAAGTTACACATACTCCGCCAATAAATTTTACGATACGCCTGTCATAATGATAAAGTGACAATACACCTCTCCCTTTATTGCTATACACATTTATTCAGGAGTAACTACCGGCTAATTATAGCTAGTTCTGTAGACCCGGCGTATCGGTAATTCGGTACATATGTATAAAGTAAATAATTGGGTTTAATTTAGTTGTCGTCCTGGTGCAAACTGTTCTTCTCTTAAAATGTCCTTTTTCATTAATTTTGTCCTTTTCTCGAAATATTCTTTTTCAAATATTTCACAATATTTGTCAACTCTTATTTAGTCAGTCTCTCTTATCTAAATTATCTGTATTTATAATAATAATCGTATAATTACCCGGTCTCTTTAATTACGCGACTGATTAGACTCTAAACTCAAAATATTTATTTTTTAATCAGTCCGGATCATGATTATTATCTCTTTATTTCAGATTCTTTTCATCATATTTCTAAACAATTTTATAGCTACACCATTTATTGTACTTAAAACTTGCAGTGTTAAGTTTTGCATTAGGATTACTCTTAGGACGTAGACGTTTGCTATAAAAACGAGATTATGCAAAATTCCCATGAAGTCGGGAATTATACGCGCGAACACTGCCGCGTTAAAAAGCTAGTAGTATTATCACAATCTTTGTGCACATACCATACGCTTTTATAGATTTCAATGGTATCTGGCAATGATAGGATACATAATATAAAACTGAAAGCTTCTGAATGAATAAATAAAACAAAGTCAAGTAGAAATTATTTTTATTGTAAATAAAATAATATTAGTTACACATGTATAATCAAATCAGGTTAGTTACTGAACACACGACTTACCTTCAGCTGAAAGTACCTTTGAAGGTGGACAGAACCCCGGTGTCTCCGAAGTCCATGGAAATAAAATTAACTGATTAGAAATGAAATCAAAAATCTGATTCCCATTGTAAATAAGTGAAATTATTCGGGTGAAATTAGATATTTCTTAAGTTTACGCGAATATTAGACATTGAAATGAAACAAATTTAGCGGATTTTATTGCGGTTTAATCACTAAACACAAAGGAATTTTATACTGTTTTAAGTTCTCTTATGTGTAACATTTATTGAGCTCCGACGTTTCGGATACTTTTCAGCATCCATCTTCACGGAAGACGAAGTCTTTGTGTGTTTGTTGTTTCATTTCAATGAAATTAGTTTATTAATGAAACAAGCGACGTCATGAAAAGCTAAAAAAATTGAAAATTCGGAGGGAAAAGGTGTTCAAAAAGATGTTATTTTGGATGCAGTGAATTTCATAGAGATTGGAAATTTAACATAGATGTCGATGGCAAATATGTGCAATTATATTAACTGTTTTTCTTAGTTCCCTATGAATTTTGTGTAAATATTTTTTGTAGAAGCATGTGATGCTACACCTGTGCTTCAAATCCTGCACTCAACATAGAATCTACTCACGTATTCTTTAACACTGAATTCATGTTGCACATGAAATTAAATATGATCAAATTTTTAAACATTTATCAAAAGTAAAAATGGTCACTGCTCCAGAGAGCAAATGTAAGTATGGCTTTTTTGACAATGCTTACCTACCTTTGTGAAAAGAAAAAATTAAAGGGGATTTGTTGAATAAAATTGAGACTTTATTTTTATTTAATACCTAATTTAATCAAAACACCTAGACAAAAATTTTCATTAAATAATTGATTCTAAAATTAACATTATAGCATAAAAATTTACCTTCAACACGTTTATCTAAGAGATCTGGAAATTAGTCCTATTTATTTAATATCTAAAGGTCACAAATATTAATGGTGTTAAAAATTAAGACGGCTGTGCTAGATGTAACAGGTAGTGTTGCTAGATTTTCGGATGGGCTATCAATAGTAGATACCTGTTGACATACAGACTATCGATATATGCAAAACCTAATAGTTTTGCAACACAGTTCTAGTTAGTTACGGGTACACTTAACATTAAAAGAATAGTACCTATATGAATGCACCTAGGTACCTACTTAGACAATATATGTATATCAGATATATAAATATGTACCTAGTTGAAGAGACATCTATATTTATTCTAGAGAATTATATATTCTGACATTGTCCAAAGATGGCGCTGACTAAGTAATGCCGTTACTCTTACACTACCTACCTACTGTTAGGCACATGGCCTCGATAATCGGGAAAAATTGAAAGGCTCGCTCAGACAGGTTTTTTATGTGAAGCTCAGTCGAACCTAGTAATGAACCTGATACCGTTACTCGTAAGTAATAACATACCTCAGGATGGTTTGCCAGGAAAAAGATGATCAGAATAAGATACATATAAATACATAATTGTCATGCCACCAAAAATGTGGCTGACATGGCTATTATAAATATAAAGGAACATATTTACAAATTCTAAAGAAAAAACCCCTACTGATTTTGTATTCAAATTTATTTTTTACATTATTTAACCTACAGTCATAATTAATTGTATAACCTATATTTAAACAGCTATTTGAGAACTTAATACTGAGTAAGTCTGGAAAAAATTGATTTTATTTAAATTACTCCAAATAAGTTCGCCTAGCCGCTATTTTCAGGTGGAGTTCTTACAAAGATTATCCTAAATTGTACTTAATTATTCGTATAAAACGCAACTATTCTCATTTTACAAACTATTTCTTAATAAGTATGTCACGGTAAGTACCAAAAGTACTACAATAAATAGAAGACCAACTTACAAATCAGTACACATTGTAAATATTCTAGAATTCTCTATAATAATTATGAGTCAAGAACTGCAGCTACACATGTCTATTGGTATCCTGACGGCTTCTAGCTGGTCTCGCGTGTGGACCAGAGGTGTATCTAGTGCTCCGGAGCGTACTGCCTACACTAGCACTAACACTGCTTTACTAGTGTACTTAGCACGAAACCTAGAGATTGAAAAAACCTTATGAGTCACATACAAATAATACACTAACAGATGGCTACCTGCATAGCATTAATCATAAGACTATCATTGGTACAGTTATAAGTAACTATCGCTGCCTAAGCTCAATTAATGCTATGTAGTGGCTCAAAAGACCGAGAAAAATGGGGGGAAGTACTAAACCACAGTTCCTAGAATGTGTGATCAAAGGGGGTGTAAGTTAAGTTGATGAGCTCTTGTTGTGGTGTGATAATGAGTGATTGTATACTTCTGAAGTAGTAGTTATACTCACAGCCTAGAATCTGCTCCCGCGGTTGCCACCCTGGCCACCACCATAGCCGCTTCCTCCATAGCCTCCGCTGCCGCCACCCTGGTTCATGTTGTAGGGAGCAGAACGGTTATTGCTGTATTGCTGGTTTCTAGTTGGCCCCCCACCATAACTTTGTTGGCCATAGTTTCCAAATTCCTGGTTACCCCAACCTCCCCCCCCTCTGCCTCCATTTCCTCCCCCATATCCACCACCCTGGTTGCCTCCCCAACCTCCTTGGTTGTTATCCCAAGGATTGGAATTGTTCCAACCTCCACCCTGGTTGCTTCCATATCCTCCTGAAAATAAGCACATAATAAATAGTTCCATCAATATAATATTTTAATTCAGAAATATTTTTTTTGTCTCATATATTATATACATATTATGTACATACCAGCATTACCCCAGCTGTCATTACGGCCACCACCTCCTTGTCTGCCTCCACCCCTCTGATCAGAACCATCCTTAGGCAGGGCCTTTTTTACATCCAGTTGTTTTCCATTTATTTTATGTGGAGCATTTACTGTAAAAAGAAAGTATAATTTTACTGTGGGAAATTAACATTAGAATATGAGAGGTCAACATTATGAAGTCAATGAACTTATCAATGTTGAATGAACTGTATATCAAAAAGTTTGTACATTGACTTGCGTACCATATCTCCCACAAAAGAAGTAAGGTATAGCTTACGTCAATAATTGCTTTCCACAATCAGAGAAGCCAGATTTGGACACATACTTCCAGTCTGGGGCAAAATTGTGGATAAAGTAACAATAAAAAGTTACTTACAGCATACTTTGTCTACAGGGTCATAGTCATCAAATTCAACAAATCCAAATCCACGCTTCTTGCCAGTAGTCTTGTCAGTGACAACACTAACATTCTGTACATTGCCATAAGCAGAGAAATATTCCCTCAATTGTTCTTCATCATGGTCATCTTTGATACCACCAATAAATAGCTTTTTAACTGTAGCTCCAGCCTCCGGATTTTTGATGTCTTGCCTTGCTACAGCACGCTTGGTTTCGACGACACTATAAATAAAATATTAAATAGATTTCGGAAGTCTTCAAAGAGTTGTAGTAGTTCATATTATAATACAGTACAGCATGAATATTATAATACAATACCATGAATTACAATAATAATTATCGGCACCACAGAAAATGCCACGTGTACTACGAACGCCACATTCACCAAGCGGTGCCTTATGATTTTTGCAGTATAAAACGATATGAAAACAAGGCAATAGCTTTCATATAGCTGGACTGCAGTACAATTATGTTTGTTAATACATTAATATAATAATTTGTACACTTACCGTCCATCAATTCGATGCGGCCTATTGTTCTGCGCGTCATCTACCATGTGTGCCTTCGAGTATGTAATAAACCCGAAACCTCGAGACCTCTTTGTTTTCGGATCTTTCATAACAACAACATCGACAATTTCTCCCCATTTCTCAAAATGGGATTTTAAAGATTCGTCGGTGGTGCGGTAGTTTAGTCCTCCAATGAAGATCTTGCGGTGTACCTCCGGCTCATCCTAAAAGTAGAACGCTGTTAACAAAATGGCGGATAGCGTGGTCTACGCGTCATAAAACCTAATGATAAAACCAAATAGGGAGCCCTATAAAACAAACAGAAAATAAGTTAAAACAATAGATGACACTTAAAATATATAACACTAAAAACTAAAATTATATGTAGATTAAAATTAAACAATGAATAATAATATGTTGGATTATCATGGCGGTTTGTTAGATTTAACAGCAAAATATAAATACTTACGAAACCATCATCTCCATTCTGGGGCCTCATTGTGATTTCACTGAAATATTTTTTATAGTAAAATCAGAAAAAAACTTCTCTTTGACGTGGGTGGATAACAAAGTCGCCGACGACCACAACAGTTCACAAGCAATGCCACGCCAAAAAGAAAGGCGTTGAAGCAACTGCACTATACCGTTTTTTTTTTTTTTT
>JADGIL010017963.1:0-16445 GCA_020352625.1 Cactoblastis cactorum
TAGAATTCCTGAATAATGTAGCTTTCTGATTGTGAAATAATTGTCATGATCGGTTAAGTATCTCCGAAGATTAGCCTTCACAAACAAATAAAGTTATAAACTTTACCTCTTTATAATATTAGTATAGATAGGAATATTACAAGTTATTAATACGAGACATTAGATTTTACATACGCGCACATCTGACAATCTGTTCAGGGGAAGTAAAAATCCATAGTCTTGATTCTTGATATTGGCTGATGTTTTCTACGTAACTGCATCATTGATTCGACTGATAAGTTCGTTTTAAAATCATCAAATGACCACTTATCAAATAAATGATTGTCGTTTCTTAATTTTACCAGACTATACCTAAACGACAAAGAGCTGAACATAGTGTCGTATTCGCTGCTATTGTCGGTACTGGAGTACCAGACGGCGGTGATGAGAGGGGACTTCGAGACGGCAGACCGCGTGTTGCCGACCATTCCACATGACCACCGCACCAGGGTAGCGCATTTCCTCGAGAAGCAGGTATGTAAATTTCACGTTTCAAGAGAAATTTCCTCCCATTTACTCTTAAAATTGTGGAATGAACTTCCTGCCGTGGTTTTCCGTAGAGATTATAACATGGGGTACTTCAAGAAGGGGGTTAAAAGATTAATTCAGGGTCGGCAACGGGTATGTGCACCTCTGGTGTTGCAGGTGTCCATAGGTTGCGGTGACCGCTTACCATCAGATGGGCCGCATGTCTGTTTGCCAGCTTAGTGGTATAAAAAATATGTAGGGTTTGGAGAAATCAGCTTTACTGATTACACGGTCTCTTGGGTAAACTTAGGCCTTAACGAAAAAAATTAAGTTGTAAATTTTCACCTCTATGCAGGTAAATAAATCAGTGTAATGAATTTGGCATAAAAGAAAACACAGATGTTAATGTAAATTATGTGTAATATGATGTGTGATATAGTTGGATGTGTGCGGAAAGTGGGATTATCGCACTTTCATTAAAAAACTTGCCTATTGCTGCAGGATATTTAGGGTAAAAAACTCCCGTTAGCAAACTAGATACTAAAAGCTGTATTCTCGTCTCCAGGGCTTCAAGCAGCAAGCGTTAGCCGTATCCACAGAGCCGGAGCACCAATTCGATCTCGCCCTATCTCTAGGCGAGTTGAAACGTGCGAAGCAGCTGGCTGAAGAAGCGGCGGCGGCCGAGGGTGTGCCTTCAAGGTCTTCTGCGGCAAGGTGGTCTAGACTGGGAGCAGCGGCTGCCGCGGCGGCTGACACAGAACTGACCAAGATCTGCTATCAGAGCGCGGAAGATTACAGCGCCTTGCTCCTCTTCGCTACCTGTACTGGTGAGTCATCATAATCCAAGTTTTCACTCATATTGAAACTAGGTGATATGGCAGTGGTAGGTATGTCTTCAAGGTCTGCAGCAAGGTTGCAGCCAAATCATCACAATAAGGTGTTAAGTGGGACTGTTTGCCACCTGGACTGGTGATTTATCAGTATTTTACTCAAGTTCTACAACCTCTCCACCCTATTGTCATTGTTTGTCAGGCGACAAGCCGCTCCTGCAAGACGTTGCGCGGATGTCGGCGGCACAGGGCGACGACAACATAGCGTTTTTAGCGTACTTCACGTTGAATGAGCTGGATGAGTGCTTACAGCTGCTTCTCAAGAGGAACAGACTGCCAGAGGCCGCGTTCTTTACCAGGTGAGCTAGTCACGTCACAACTACACAATATCTGACTGTTTAAAAAACCCGAGCCAAAGATATTCTCTCGCCGATTAGAATTAGGATTATATTTGACTCTATCTATCTCTAAATACAGGCAATGTCTGCATTGCCATAGGCATTACCTGTATATTAAGTGGCACCTCATATATAGATATATCTTAAAAGGAAAATATGGATGCTATAGTAATTATAATATCAAATAATAATAAATTTCTAGTTGCTAATAACAAGGGATTCTTCTCACATATGCTAACAACCTGTCAAAAAATAATTAAATAATAAATAAATTTCTTTCACCAATAAGCCCACTATGCGACAAGCGTGCGATTAAGTGTCTTACGACTCTTGATTCTGTCTGCCCCGTGACTAATAAAGACGTGACACTGTAACTTGCATATTTGCTATCCAGATCATACATTCCATCGAAGATGTGCGACGTGGTGAAACTATGGCGGGCGTCTGTTAGTGCGACTAACAGCAAATCCGGCCAGTCGTTAGCTGATCCTCAGCAGTACGAGAATTTGTTCCCAGAGTACGCGGTGAGTCTTACGGCTAACCATCGCCCCAGAATCATCATCTATTGGTAAACTAGATGACCCGGCGAACTTCGTATCGCCTTTATATATGATACTAATGTAATTAAATTTTTTGCCTTCCCGGAACCCCTCCCCTAACACTAAAACTTTATATAATGATATTAAAGTTCAAATTGACATATTATAAACCTTTTGTATGGGAATATAGAAAAGTATTGTCTTTGTACACTTTCAGGCTATTTTTTTAATAAATTTCTCCATATATGCAGCGAAAAGATTACGTCAGTTTTAAATCTGTTTTTTTTTTTTTACAATACTACTGTCCCCTGATATATTTTTATGTGGTATGGTTTTTATCGGCACGGCCATTTTTATGTGATCTAATTAAATTTTGTTGTACCTTTTTTTTGTTTAATATTAGTAGGTAAGTGATGCTGAATGCATGACAAAAATTTGGCTGATGTTTAAAAAACCATCTTGTATATATAAATATTTATTTATTTATTATCTCCAGGAATCCCTTGAGCTGGAGAGGTTTCAACGCACCTTCGGCTTCGAGCACATGTCCCAGCTGTCGCAGCTGCCCGCCGACTCCAAGACGTGCAACATCGAGCGCGATCTAGCAGAGGAAATGGCGAACGCGATCAAGCAGGGCCTCTACACCCCAGGAGAAAAATCACTCGAAAATGGACAAAGGTTTACAAATTTTTATGGTTTGGATGTCAGATTTATTGCAAGTTTTGTTTATAGGTGTGTCCAACACGAAATGTAGTATCGGACACCCACTAATAAGTGTCGTGTTGAACACCCAACCAAATTTATTTATTGATTGTAAAGCTACAAACTACCACTACTGAGAAGAAAATGCCGAAAGGAACTCGCCAGTATTAGTCCCTACAAGCCTGAGGGGCTTCTTGCTTCTGAAATGACAATGATATCTAGTTCTAAAAGTACTATTTTTAATGACAGCACTTTAGTAGAAGAGGACAGTACGAATTCGCAAGCGCAGCTTACGGAGCAGAAATTGAAACGCAAAGATTCCCTCGACATAATGGAGGAGATCGAACGGGAGATTGATGATATGGAACTCAACGAAACCGTTGGAAGCGTGGTACGTTCAAATTGTTAATATTTTCTCATACTCATTCCTGGTTGGAATGGCCGTCTACTCCTGGTAATTTTCACAGACCCCCAAAATGGAGGGGAACTGTTTGACTTGTAGTGTAATGGCAGGTCCGCACAGGCGGGGTCTCGATCGGATTTGATTATCCGACCTTGAGTACCTTTGGGTTTTTTACTGGGGTGGTCGTTAATGAGCCTAATATCTCTAATGGCTTTGTTAATTATTAAAACACATGGTTAACATAAAAAAAAGTTATACCATTAATCGATGAGCATGCTTTGATCAATAAAGATATTTTTTTTACATGTATATGCCAACTCTGACAGTTATATGAAGTACAAAGATGTATTCAGTATTATATATTCATATAGTTTCTGTTCTGGGATTCTCAATTACCTTATTTGTGATATATTGACAGCAGATTTTCTTTTTTGTAATCTAAGAATTTACGGGGAAAATAAAGGTAACTGACAAATAGAGGCTCCGACTAATATATTTGTGTGTGTGAGTGATTGTATGTATGGCGAGTTTTCCTCATTTTTTCGCAGTAAAAAAAAGGTGTGTCTAGCCGTTTTCTGACTAACCGAAAATATTTCGTTTGTTAACAAAATATGTTGCAATTAACGAAATATTTTGGTTTGTTAGACCACAAGTCTACGAATCTTAAGTACTTAAATTGGATAGTATAGAGCGCTATCCTTTGCTGGCGGGGGCGAACCAGAGAATAAGTAGATTATATCTCTTGTCACTACATATTAATTCATCTAAAGATATCGCTTTGACCCCAGCTTTTGTTTTTGCTTTAGAAGTGTCAAATCACTGACAGTGGATTTAGAATTACCGACACCAATGTATTTGTTGTTATTTTGTTGATGCTCATTGGTAGATAGACATTTTGAGTAGTAGTACAAATGCTAAAATAGTGTGTAAACCTAGGACGTATCCTCGTCTGTATCACAACAGATATTTAACACTATATTTGATATCTTTTACCACCGTGGACGAGACAGGACCACCATGCTCCGTCCGGTGAGTGGGAGAGCCGGAGGCCCAACTCCCTCCCCATTTATGGAGGGTGGGGGTTTTTATAGGACGGCAGCGCTTCTGTGACACCGCGGGTGTTGCAGTTGTCTAGGGGCGGCGGTGATGACTTAACATCACGTGACCCGCCTGCTCGTTTGCCTTCTTATGACATAAAAAAAAAAACAGAATACTACTACTACTGTAAAAACAGTGCAAATAATATTTACTCTGTTGATGAATATTTACTAAATGTTCATCAACAGAGTGGAACTCGTTACTCGTCAGCCAGCAATGTGATATTTTTCTTTTATTTCAATAATCTTATATGAACCTTTCTATTGCAGGATTTGTCGGATGAAGATGATTTAATGGACTAGAGTCTATTGGTGTATTTAGATTTTTTATGTTATATTATTACGATCGTGAAAACTATGTATTTCCTAAAGTGCTAATACGTTTTAAGATTAAAGTATTATACATATTTCTTCGCCGGCGTTTCTTTTACTTGAATATGTATCTCTGTACAAATCACACGAGTGTAATGTATTTTTAATGTTAATATTGATTAAAAGCCTCACTTGCGGATGTATAAATAGCAGATCGTGTTCGTTGAAGGAGGCCGAACGCAGTACCTATAAATTACGGTTTACACGGCGCGGCGCGGCATGGCTACGGTTTTTGGGCAGTGCCTTTGAAGGCCCGGCTCCACCAGGCTGAGCGGTGCTATGTTCGAGTAATGTTTCTTACTATACTAAACTAATATAAGTAATTAGATAAATAAAAATATAAAATGTATTAGCATTGAACATGTGTACATTATTTGAATATGTCCGGTGAATGATGGTATTTGATTGGTTAATCGAAACACAGTTTGGATTTCTCCGCTCGGCTTTAATGGAGTTTGGTCCTAACGCTTTAGATTTGTGCTCCCACGGAAATCTTAATTAATCCCACTGCTACAGTTAGTAAATAACCTTACAATAGTGATATGTACCGATTTTTTAACCTCTTGTTTCTTATGGCTTCCAGTTGTACGTGATTATTTCACTATAGTGTCGTTTGTGTTTCTTCAAAATACTGTTCTATTTATAGTAATTTAAGGTTGATTTTTCATGTTCGACATTAATTATTAAATAGATTTTTATATGAACATATTTGTACACTTTTTATTCGTATTTCTTTGGTGCCACCCGCCCGCGCCGCGGCTATATCATCTATAATATGTACGCGTAGAATTAAGAAGAATATATCTAATGTTTATTTCATGGATATTTTATTACAAGACAATTTTACTGATGTAGGTACTAGTTTATATGAAGGTGATATTGCTTCAGATATCAGCTGAATAGTGTGAACCGAGTGGCTCTTTATAAAGCATAAAGATAATTGTCGAAAAAAGTTCTTGTTTTACCGAACTATATGTTATTGATTTTGTCACTCACAGGCACACGTCTCGAGTGTCGCATGTATGTTTCGCTTCAAAATCGTTTTTAAAATATAAATTGTTACAGATATATATGCAAGTAGGCTATGCTCGTGTCCCATAATTCCGAACCCCGTGGGCGTTTTCCAAAATCGCATGCCGCCGGGTTTGTCGCCGGCTTTCAGTCTGTCTTGCCGTTGAACTTGTCGCCGACTTTACCGTCGGCTTGCAGATACGGTTTTCGCAGTAGTGTTGGGTTGCCGTATCTAAGTCGCAAGCGGGCTGACACCGGCAACCAAATGGTGGCCGTATCGCATGTGTGGATTAGTAAGCACCTGCATCCTAATAGGAACCCAATAAAAATTTGAGATTGGAGGTCTTTTGCATGGGAGTTCCTTTTAAATTGTTGTACTTGTAACTTCTGAGATGTCGTGATGAATGAGACAGTCAGTAACCTTATGCTTTTATATATAGTATACCAGATTTTTCCGTCTGCGTCTGCGTCTTAGTAAGCACCTATGTATGTCCTTAAAGTAATCCGCATGGCATGTTTAAGACTCCTAGCACTTGTAGTTTTCGGGATTTCATGATAAGTGAGTGTTTTTCGCTTTTATATATATACACAGACATATTTGTAACAATATTTATTTTTAAATCGATTTTAAACGCTCGCATTTAGTACGTACGAGATAGTAGCAAATTAATATATTGTATACTTCTCGTATATGCTATAAGGATGTTAGATGTGTGCCTGTTGTTAGTTTAAAATGTTTGATACTTCCTTGTGAATACATCTATTATAGCTAATTATTAATTAAATGAAATTGGACAATGTTGTTTGTGTATAAGTTACTTGTATCATCTGCCTTTATTTTTGTGTAGTGTCGCAGTTACTTCTCATCACCTAAGTATGTCCTGTTACGGCCACCATCTAGCGCTGGTAGTCGAGAACCACAGATAATTTTTGGGGCTCCGTATTCAAAGAGTAAAAACGGGATCCTATCGCTAAGACTCCGGTGTCCGTCCGTTAGTCACCAGACCACCCCATGAACCGTAAAAGCTGATATTTACACAGATGATGTATTTACAATCGCGTGTAGTTTATGGTATCAAGATTTTTTAAGAGATAATCCCGCCTTATTTTTTTAAAAAAGGAAAATGTGGTTAATTTTGTCATCAATATTAAGAGAAAAATAAAGACTAATGATCACCAGAGTTATTTTTATCATCGTGATTAAAGTTACATAGTACTATATTTTACTTATTAGATTTTAATTTCAGAATACTTTGGACACAATATTTTTAATTGCTGGGATTATGTGCGTTAGAGCAATTTAGCGGTTGCATCTATGTTAGAGATATTTCAAATCCATAGCTATACATATAATAAAATTGTGACTGAGTTATGTCTGTATATGGGAGATATTCAAGAATAAGAAACTAGGGTCTTTATAGGGCCTATAAAAACTGAAACTACTTTGGATTTTTGTATGTTTGTACGCGCATCACTTAATAACATCATTGCAAAAACTATTGAATGATATTTGATGCGGTTTTCATAGTTGCATCTTAGAAATTCTAACATCAAATCTGACGTAGGATACTTCTCGATATACTTCAGATCGCGGACATCGATAATTGTACGTAAAATAGTATAAAAGAATCAAAAAATTTTAGGTGCAGTGGATACAGATGTCCCACTGCGCTTGAAATTGAATTTTGGAGTCATGGGATTAGCGTTCAAATTCGGTCGAGTCAAATCGGTTTAGCTGTGAATGCATGATAGATGTGGATAGTAAATTTTTACATTTATTTTCATAATATTACTAGCTTTTGCCCGCAGCTTCGACAAAAGTAACCTATGTCACTCTTCAGCCTTTCAACTATCTCCACATAAAAAATCACACCAATGCATTGCTCAATTTTGACGTGAAAGACGAACAAACACAGTAAGAGAGATGCAAACGAGCAGGCTGGTACGTGATGATAAGTGATCACCGCCGCCCATAAGTAAGTAAGCATTACCGGCCTTTAAAATGCCCCGGCCCTCCCCAAACGGTGAAGTTGGGCCTCCGGCTGTCCTACTCACCGGTCGAGCATGCCGGCTGATAGCCGCCATTCAGGCGTCGGTCTTCTGTGAGAGTGTGGTACTGCCCCGGACGAGTCGGCCCATTCATGCTGCAGGCTAAAAAAGCACGCAGTAGGCTCATACCACTATGAAATATGTAGGTATGTATGTATTAGTATGGTTTATGGAAATACAAAAGTGATCTGGCTTCGTTCGGATCTATATATTATGGCTTTTATCGAGTTATACGGATAAATAGAGTGCACAAGGGACAGCCGCGTCGCGACGTTCCTAGTACCTACTCGCCCTGAAGATGGCCTTCTGAATAGGCCAAACGGTCGGCGATGCCGACAAAAAAATTCATGTAAGTAACCGATTAAAATATACTTACATTTAATTATATGGATAAATGTCAAAATAAAATGCTGCGTTATTTAAGAAGGACACACAGATCATTATAAAACAAACGTACTGATGCAGCAGATTTTGTATGTATGTACCTATATGCAGTGATGTTATGATGTTATCTGCTGTAAATCATACAGTTCAGATAAAAAATAACTTATCTCGGACTGATTTTAAGAATCATTCGTAAATAAACTGAATATATCTATACATATAATAAAATTGTATAGCATAGTTACAATTTTACATCAGAGGTTTTTATTAAATAAGTATACAAGTTATAGTCCCTGTAATGGTCCTACAGGGACTATAGAAGCCAAAACTTATTTGTACTCGTATCACACAAAAACTACTGGACGAAATTTGATGCGGTTTCCATAGTTGTATCGTTGAAGGTCTAACTTAAAATATAGCATAGGTTTCATTTTGATACGCCACTTAAAACCAGAGATATTGACAACAGTAGTTATGCGCGATGTCGCGGGCATAAACTAGTATGTAAATTTATAGTTACAAATGTGCAATATGATTATGACATGACCGATTCCCATCGTCGTATACTTAAATGAAATGATAACAATGCTTTTTTGAATAAAATTCTTTTTAGAGACTTGATTAAAAATCATCATATTTATTTTAGCTTTATTTCGTATACTCGACTTCCGCTTGCGGATTTTCCCGCGCGGATTATGGATACATCGCGCAATTGTCCGATAAAAATTCGTATGTCCTGCCCAGTCTTAAATTACTTTCATACTAGATTTCATTAGAATCGGTTAAGTATTATCAGAAGATTAACGCCCTACAAACAATAAGCATAATTAAAATTTTAACGTCTTTATAATATTAGTATAGATATGCTGTCTGCTTGAGTGTAGGTTAGCATTCGAAGATGTTTTCACTAGAAGCTACTGTACCTACGTACATACATAGTAGGATTAATTCGTAAAAATTTATTACGTATTATAAGATTTGAGCCCTGGTCTGCTTCGACTTTCGGTACTTTGGATCACTCATACAAGGTGATGGCGAAATCGACCATGATATTACAAAGCGGATCAACTTAGGATGGATGAAATGGCGATAGGTCTCGGGAACCTCAATGCAAAATTTAAGACTTTAGTAGGTAGTTTGTACCACTTGTAGTTTCTGAGATTTCGTGATTAGTGAATGAGTGGTTTTCATTTTTATGTTAGTATACATAAAAAAAAAACAATAAACATTACATAGTGTAATAAATTCAAAATGTCTTAAAATTTCTTATTAGGGGCCTGTTACTTTTATTTAATCTTTTGTACTAAGGAAACAAAAATTCATTCGTGCGTTTAAAAATTTTGCAAAATTACAACCGCGTAATATCCTTTTGTATTAGCAACACGAGACCGACAATTGTTATTTAATGTTGTTTGTTGGATGCTGCATCTACCTGCTGCATCTTAATTCGAGGTGTCCGTGAAAACGGAACAATTTGATTTGCTAGTGTGGCTCTGTGACGCTAACCGGGCAGTGCTCGCCGTGGCGGCAGTCGACTAAAAACCGCGAGAGAGCTGCGCACGCGCCGCCCCCCCAAGTGTTCCACCGAGAATTAGCGAAACAAGTGATTAGAACAGTAAGTATTTTGAAAAAAAATTCTACACCCATTCCTATTATTGCTAAGTTTGCTGCGCGATTTTACAATATTTTTGAGACTATTTTAAATTGATTTTTTTTTTCGAATATTTAGCTGGCTTAGGACATTGACCGTTAATATTTTACTTGTTTTATTGGGGCATGTAAATGCCACTTTTTTGTGGTTTTAGGATTATAAAAAGATTCACAAAAAATGCATATGCACTTGACAACATTTTGTTTTGCCAATTTATTAGATATTTAATTTATCGCTGTTATTTTATTTTTCAATTATATATTAACGTAAGTTACAACAACATTAATTCAAGTGAGGGAGATCCTAGCAACTTGTAGATTTGTTGGTCTTATATAAAATACCACCTTATTGATAGTTTAATCACCTTCTTAAAACCATAAAAAGTTTAATTTACAAAATCTTTGATCGCCATTTTTAAGACCATGAAAATATTGATACAAACGACCGGTTGGTTAGAAAGTAGGTAGCTAGTTTGGTATGGTTTGCCTTCAACACGACACTGAATTAATTTTAGCCGACTACAGCGAAACCTTAAAAGGAGAGATATGAACGTATATATACTATGTATATACTTTTATTTCTTAACTCTTAATTATTAACTGCTAAATTGATGTACGAATTTTGATAAATAAAAATGTCGTGACACAGACTTGATACTTTCTTATATCTACTTTTAGAGGCCGCCCGCGACTTCGTCCGCGTGGAAACCCTATGAAATTCAATTAGGAATCAATCCCGCGGGAACTCCGGGATAAAAAGTAGCCTATATGTTATTCTGGGTCTTCAGCTACCTACATACCAAATTTCATCATTTATTTGTTAGTCAGGTTCAGTCGTTTTTGCGTGAAAGAGTAACAAACATCCTTATATACTCACAAACTTTCGCATTTATAATATTAGTAGGATTAATGTCACGTTTTGGTAAATACGTGACATCGATTTTACCATAATAAAAACAAGAAATGAAGTATATGAAAATACAATATTACGGTCGCGATCCTGGTGCGAGTGACTTTAGTCTTTATTATTTTTGATTACTGTTTTTTTTAATTAATTTAAATGACGCGGGCCATCCTAATATTGACACAAAAAGCAGTTTACTTTCCTCAATCTATTTGTTATCTAAGTATATTAATATAGATTTTCCTCCTTTAACTTCCTTCTTTAAAGGCTTGAACTATATAAAATGTTTCGTGACTTTGAAAAGTATATTTATGTATCTGTATGTAAAGTATTCATAGAATGTAAGTATATAAGTATCAAAAATCAGAAAAAAGTACAGTTTCTTTGCATTGTGGAGAGTCCTATGTTATTGGATTAAACTTAATTTGCACGAATGAGTCCAACTGGGTAAGTACGCTGGACAATATTTACCTGATAAACCGGTCTACGTAAGCATATTAGAGTGGTATATGTCCAATTGGACTTGTTATGGCTGAAACGATACTTCAAGTATCTACAGTACTAAAACTAATGTATGTGTTTTTAAATCAACATATTTTTTTCTCAGCTAACAAAAAATAAATCCGTAATGGATTTAATTAGTGTAATAACTGTCTGCCGGTCTGGAAGTAAAAAAAAATGCAAATTTTATCAGCTGATTCTTTTCTGAGCATGTTACAAAAGCCAATTAAGATAAAGGGCTTAAAACAAAGATTCTTTTTATGGACTGTGGAAAATTTGTATTCATTTATAATATTTTAATCCTGAGCCTTTTTAGCTAATCGTGTCCTTACAGTCTTACGATCACAAGGAAGGTTTAAAAAACCGTGCGAAGTCGGGGAGGGTCGCCAGTAACATATAATATTAACACGTGTCTGCAATGTATCATGTTTGATGATTTAGTGTGAGTAATTTATGAGCCCTATTGTATGCTTTTTATACTAAGATGCGACGTTATTAGACACTTCTAAAACAGGATTGTTAATGAATAGAAAAACCCCATTGATCATTACGTCAAGGTAATTAAAAGGATATATTGGTTAATTGTTGTTTAATTGGTTATGCAATCTCGAACTTAAAACTTTGAAAATGATCGGATTATCGGGGTCTAAAAAGTTGACTTGTTTTTGGATGAAAATCCTTGTAAATTCTGGATATTTGGTTAATTGATTAATTTCAACAAAACCTAATTTTAATAGATTAAGTTCATTTAGATTTTTTCATTGTAGTTCAGTTACATTCTCAACTGATATAGTGTTGTGAAATGAATAGATAACGAAGGCAGACAAATCAACAGATATGGAGCTCTGATATTAATCTGACAATGTAACAACATTGAAAATGTCAAAGATACAAATTCATATGGACATCAAACCTATATGTACTACGAAACGAGAAAAATAATTAAATAGCAATTAAACGCATATTTTAATTAAAATAGGATTAATAGCCGATTGCTTAAAATATGAGACATAATTATGTTCGTGTATCATTTAGCTTAGTAATTTGGTTTGGTTACTTCTTTTAACCAGAATGATTACCTATCGTGTCCGCAACCCAAAGGGCACGAAATTATTTTAATTTTCGTACAAACTGGCAATTACCCTAGACGCAAAAAGAGGTGTTATAAGTTTGACAGTTGTGTGTGTATGCATCATAGCATCCAATCGGGTGAACCGATTTAGATAATTATTTTTTTGTTAGAAAGGTCATTTCATCGAGAGTGTGTTCTTAGCTAAGTTTTAAACCCCAACGCAAAAGCGGGATAAGTTTGACGTGTATTTTGTTATATTGTGTCGGGGGTGTTTACAATTTTTAATTTAATTACTTGTTCAAGCTTGTAATGTTTACCATAGACAACTTCCATATCACAACAATAAGTTTGCAAAATGATGAATTCAAAAAAGTTACAATTATCAAAAATAAAATTGATTAAAACTGGTTTTACAGCACCAATGTATTGATGTAGGTATGTTATTCGAAGACTTAAGAACAAGCCTAAATAAATAAACGTAAGCAAATACGAAAAAAGAAAAAGAAAAAAAAGAAGCACAAAAAACCTAACAGATTTCCAAGTTGGTAAAAAATTGCATTCACATTTTTGGATTGCAAATTAATTGAGAATTCTCGTAGTAATGACCTCACGACACGGTACTTAGCTTTTATTTGTTCAACAACATTTTGGTATTGTTTATGTTTATTCTCCTTGGACCATTGCGTCATCTCAAAATACTTTAAATGTTTTATTTACATTATAGGATCATAATACCTTTGCAAAGTGATTTACCAGTAATAAATGAGATATATTCATCATTCGAGTGTATACTCAGTTGCGTCTTAAGCAATGAGCTTTCTACTAATCTAAAACTAAATGAGGTCTACTAACTGAACTAGGTGATTTGGTGAGGAGGTGAAACCAAAAGCTACACTAGGATAGATTGTAACTTACGCTAGACGTGCGGGACCCACAGCTCGTAATCACATAATTAATCGGAATATCTTAACTAGGCTAGAAATAAATTTCCAGTGAGATTCGAACCCACGGCCTCCAGATCAAATATCTATTGACACTATAAAGACCTCTCATAATGTTGTTTCTTTAAAATCTTCTGTGTCAAGATAGTCCACATACAGTTTTAATTAGATATTCTTTTAATGAATCTACATACTATCAATAAGCCCATGATTCAGTTAAGCGAGGCCATGATTATCATTTAAGATAGAAATAATTATTTTAAAAAAAGAAACAAAAACCCGACTTCAAATGCTTAATGACTGAATAAAAAGGGGAAAACAAACTTTGTATATTATTTAAATAATTGCAGGCGGGACAAATTGGTAGATACAACGATGTCTCGTAGATTGGTTTGTCCCGTCTCCTTCTGCCGTAGTCGGGTAAAAATACTGGTAAGAAATAAAATAATGGTAAGAGCGGATCATTTAAACGGATACCACTGCATTTTAATTATTCTGAAAAGTATGACACAATTTCGAATCACGATAGACTTGATAATCTGATAAAGCTCACCTTGTAATTGATAAAGTCGTGATGCAGTACTGGATCTTTCTAGGCATCATATGATATTTCCAAGTAATTCAGGATTATGAAGTGCGACGCGCCCCCGAGGGATACACACGAAAAACTTTAATTCAGCTCGTAAGGCACTTCACTTATAAACAATGGCGAGGCGAACACAATCAATCTCAATCTACCTTCGATAATAATTATTTGATCATTAATTTGTCTATTTAGTATGTGTAGCGACATCTGCCTACGGTACAAGATAAAAAAGCGATCTGCAATAAATCTAAACCGCGCAAGCAGAGTTTTCTGAGACTGGAAGGATATATGCGATTTCCGACATGATACAGTCGGAGCCGCGGTTTTCTAGGCATTATAAATTATATATAGAGGATTTTTCCTATGGCGGTTTCGTATTATGTCCCCACTTCTGCATGCTGCTAGCAGGAGTGGGGTCATGATACTTTTGTTTTTTATTCATCGATGTTTAACACTTTAATTTCTAACTATATATAATGTACGTGGTATGTGGAGACCTACTATATAGTACCAACTTTAAATAGGTGTATATATCGTAACCTTCAATCGTTCGAGTGATAACAGCGACTTAGTATAGCAGGCACGTTTTGTTTTGTTTTCCTTTTAATTTTCCTTTCATGTTTTTTATTCACCGTAGCGAGTTACAACGATAGGTATTTTAATGTCGGAACATGTGTTTTATATTTGACAATATACTTCCATTGTATTTATATCTATTGTTTATGTTTGCCCTAAACTGTAATTAAATATTAATATCCGGGCGAAGTGAGTTGGTCTATTCCACAAATGATACATTTTTGTGTCAGACTACATGAAAAATATATTACACCTTTAGGTATAGGGTTTAATTAACATAGTAATTTAAATGTACTCGTATGTTTAGTTATGTCAATTAACATACAATTCTTGTGACCTGAAATACAGGCTTTGCCTAGCTTGGGCACCAGTNNGTGTGCCCCTTAGTAGTAATACTGTATACTTAATTATTTTCCTCCCCAAATGGGGAGGGCGGGGAATTTGGGTCTCCGGTTCTCCCACTCATCGGACGGAGCATGGCGGCTGATAGCGACCATTCAGGCGTTGGTTTTCTGTGGAAATGTGGTACTCTCTCGGACCAGCCGACGGGACGAGCCGGCCCAATCATGGTGCAGGCTAAAAAAGCATGCAGCAGGCTCATACCACCACATAGTTAAGAAGACTCTCGATGGCGTTACCTTTCTAACAAAAAAATGAATTATCCAAATCTGTTCACCTGTTTGGATGCTATGATGTCACAGATAGAACGACACACACACACACACTAACACTCATGAACCTTATAACACCCCTCGTTTTGCGTTGGGGATTAAAACATAAACAGAAGTAGTCCAGAATGGATGTTACCACATGCAATAGGTAGTTATATCATCATAAGTAAGGATATTACGTCTCCTTTTAAATGAGTAGGATAAGGTAATGGGCCTTGAGCTGCCGAATCCGTGACTACTGCAAATTACCCACTTGTCTTTTATAAGTTTTTTTCCTGTTTCTATATAGAGTCTACTGTGTCTACACTTTATACATACAGTTAACAGCATGGTAAATGGTGACTTTATTAATTGAAAATTGATCTTTATTTGGACAGCTTTGAATTTAAAGTTGTTTAAAATACCTTAAAATACGTATACCTACTTGCCTTAAAATAAATAAAAGGTACGTACAATACATTACTACTAAGGTCCTTATTTTTGCATACCAAAAACCAAAACCTGATAAGATATGCAGGAAAAAAGTATTCTTTTATAAATGGTGTTTTATTAAGGCAAAACGCGTTTATAACTTATTTCTTTGTATATTATGAAAAGTAAAAATATTTGTTAAGTAAAATTAGTTCAACATTCAATTTTATACTGCTAAAACGTTTTGCATATCTATACATATAATAAAATTGTAACTGAGCTATGTCTGTACATGGGAGATATTTAAGAAAAACATAAGTACATATATAGGAGTTCTTTATTAGGCCTATAGAAGCTGAAACGACTGTTTTTAGAATTTTTGTCTGTACTCAAAAACTACCGAACAGATCTGGGTGAAATTTGGTTAGCGATGGTATATGACCTAGATTAAAATATAGGCTACTTTTTATCCCGGAAAAATGTACGGTTCCCGAGGGATATGATTTATAACAGGTAACCGTCGGACGAAGTCGCGTGCATTAGCTAGTCAATAAGTATGTAAAAATTCTGATTTTTTAAAATCTGTGTATCTTTTTATAAACTGCGTAAAGTCAATGCATCGCATCTCAAGGTATTTTTATTGGAGCGTGATTATCACTTTTTTACACGGTTTTTTCAACGATTAAACAGTAGATATTTTTATCTACCAATTTGTCCCGCCTGTAATTATTTAAAATTGGCTAATGCCCGCGACTTTGTCCGCTTAGATTTACGATATTTGATATCACTCGGGAACCGTTCATTTTTCCGGGGTTAAAAGTAGCCATTCTTTTATTCTAGG
>JADGIL010017986.1:0-11656 GCA_020352625.1 Cactoblastis cactorum
TGTAGATATGTATTTATTATAAAATATAGTATCATTGAGTTAGTATCCCATAACACAAGTCTCGAACTTACTTTGGGGCTACCTCAATCTGTGTGAATTGTCCCTATATATTTATTATTTATTTATTTATTATTGAGGTGAGGATGATATTTTGTTCTGAACTATGAATCTAGTTCTTTATTGTTGATCAAAGCAAAGAAGGCTAATAATATATAAATAACTAGCTATGTACCCATGACTTCTTTAGGGTAGAATAGCGCATGTTTAGCCATGAAAGCAGAATAGACATAATTTACATACAAATATTTACGCCCCATTTTTGAAAATTGGGGGTCGATTTTAAAATGTTTGAACATGGGTTCTTAACTACATGCATACCAAATTTCATTTAAATTGGTCCAGCAGTTAAGCTGTAAAAGTGGAACAGAAAGACATACTTTTGCATTTATAATATTAGCATGGATTTTTCAGGAAAACCCATTGTGACTGTCATAAAAGACAACATGAGAAGAAGAGCAAAGAGTTGGTGCGGTTCAACCTGTCTGCACAGTTCAGTAACTCTAATCAAGCATCAGTCTCCATCCCATCGGTAACTCCTTACAGTTTTAATTTAAAATATAACATTGATTTATTTATTTGGTATCCACCTATAGCCCAAAGCCCACTGATCTTATTGGTGGGTAATATTTGACAACCTCTGTGGTGTAATGGTTGATATGCCTGACTAATACTTAGGAGGTCCTGGGTTCGATTCCCGGTCAGGTCAAAATGATCTATTCTAATGGACCTGGGTCAGTGTTTATCACTGATATGTATTTATTATAAAAATTGTATACTGTCATATAAATAAATAAATAAAAATGTGTGATCATTGGTTTAATTACCATTTTTAATTTAATTTTTCTCATAAAATATGTATGTATTCAATGTTTTAGAATATCAACTTGTAATTTGTCTCAATATTTTTTATATGCATTTATTTAATTATTGTATCCATTTTGCTAATCGTGGCCTTCGAGTCTCGCGACTCTTGGTTATGTCTACTCCATAAGAGATAAGTGTGATAATTTATCTGTATTCCAGTCCCTGAAGAAAGATGCTGCAGTACAAATAGATGCAGAACTTCAAAGCCAACCAAATGTCAAGAAGACCGCAGTGCGTAGAGAAGCCAGTGAAACCTCAGAAACCGTTTGTAATGTATGGCCTTTTTATGGTACCGTACCCAAAGGGTAAAATGGGACCTTAATACTAAGACTTCGCTGTTCGTCTGACACCAAGCTGTAACTCATGAATCACTAAAATTTATGTTGATAATCTATTTCTGTTGCGCTACAACAACAAATACTAATCACAAAATAAAATATTTAATGGGGGCTATTAAATTTTGATTTTTTTGCAATTTTAGGAAAATAATGGTACGGAATCCTTTGTGCACGAGTGCAACACGCATTTAGACGGTTTTATTAAAATTTGGTATGCCCTTTTTTATTGTTTTTTTTTAATGTGAATATTTCTACTAAAATTCCAAGTAAACGTTCAATCTTACCTCTTTCAGCCCACGAAGAAAGATGAAGTGCCACTAGAAAAACAGTCAGAAACACGTAAAAGCGAGCCGCCGAGAGATGTCGCGCGGAGCACGGTGAGAATGGGCGACGACAGCGATAGTTCCACCTCGAAGTTCAGAGTATGTAGATACATAGATACACATATGATTTATCATTACTTAATATTATACTGGTCATTCCGAAATGCTGGTAGTCTGTAGCTTGATGATATTTACTAAATATTGACGTGAAAAAGTGCCTTTGAAGGTCTGATTTCTAAATTTCAATTTTGATATGTAAAAGTGTGATCATTTATCTGTCTTCCACGTTAAAACAGAGCAACAGATTAGTGTGACGTTTTTATAAAAATTGACGCGAAGAAAACCACGGGATAAAGCTAGCACCGTATCATCTTTCACGCTATTAAACATTTATCTAACAACTGTATAGTTAATCATTTGAACCTTAATTAATACATTTACATTTTCAGCCCACAAAGAAAAATGATGAGCTGCTAATAAAAAAACATCAAGAAAAACGTAAACGCGAGCCGAGGAGAGAAGTCGCGCAGCGCACGGCGAGCCGGGGCGACGACAGCGAGAGCACTACCTCGGAGTTCAGGGTTTGTAGATCTCATACCGTGTGGATGGTGTGTGGTGGCAACGTCTTCACTTCTTAATCTTATGGCTCCATCGTGATGATTTTGCAAATGTCGAGGTTAAGAAAGACATGTAGGTATTTTCTTTATAATTAAAAGCGTTAAAACTCTACATACTTTTTGCGTAGGCAGGCAGAGGTTTGGTTATTTTCGGAAGCGGAAGCGAAGTTCCGTTACAATCCTAATCGGAAATCGTCATCTTCGGAAATTCGAATCCGATCATTAATTTGATAAAGTATACATTTTATTTTTAACAAATGCGTTCGGTATAGAAGAACAACAAACCTTTTTGTTCAATGACAATATAATTGTATATCTTGTCCAGGAGTTGACGGTGACCGAGGAGGAAATCTCAGCCATCCGCAGATGCCTCACTCAGAACAACATCTGGAAGGCTGACTTGGACCGTTTTGACTTGGACGATGAATACAAGAAAGCTCTACTCTACATGATCAATCCGCTGGTTTGCGTTGAGAGATGTAAGAAAATCTCTGAATTGATGGCACGGGTGAATATTTTATCAACTACTAATTATCATCACGCTATCTCAGTTACATCCTCAGCAGTGACGCTTCAGAGTCCGGGGTCCGCTACTTGATAATAAATTTAAAAAAAAATAAACATTTTGAAGTAAAGAAACATTTAGAAAAATTCACCGAATGCGTTCATCCGTTTGGGAGCTATGAGGCCACAGACAGAATGATGACACACACTTATAACAAACACAACCTTATAACACCCTTCTTCGCGTCGATGGTTAATAAACAGTTTAAATCATTATTGTGGATTCTTAAAAATATAATGTGAAAAAATATGTATATAATGTTCGTTAATTTATTAAATATTATTTTATCAAGTAATTACATTACTCAACCAGTATATTAAGTGATCTATTTTTAAAATAGGCAATGGTAAGGCCTTCAATCAATTAATTATATATTACTTGGCTCTGTCTACCCCGTAAGGAATAAAGACGTGATTCTGTATGTATTTTTAAATAGTGTGTTTATTTCAGTGCTCCTCCCAAAAATCTCTCCGGGAGTTCACGCACATGTTAGGACTTCAAGAGGTCAACTCTGTCCCCTTACAGCCCCGGAATCGGACGTCGGACAAAGATAAGGACTGCGGAAACCAACGAGGTATGTGTTTTAAGGGTTCCATACTCAAAGGGCAAACGGGACGTTTAAAAAATCCATATTTAATCTTCGATCAACAATATATTTTTAATTAGAACGATATTTCGTTTGGAACTGCGAATCTAGTTCAGATTCACAATTCCAAACGAAATATCGTCCTCACTGCAATAAAGATGACAACTACTATAATTATTTCGACAAAGTTCCATTTACAGTATCGTATATTAGAAAATAAGACTTATTATGTGCTTAATAAATTGAAACCATTCCAATTAACGAGACTAGTTGAAGACTGCTCATTTATAGGTGATGAGCAGTGTTTTGCCGCGAACACTAGCAGGATTGTGAGTCTAGTTGCTTATAGTACGTTGATATAACGGGAGTCTCTGAGATTCCGCTGTCCGTCGGACTATCAGCTGATAGGCAGTTGAAATTTTCACAGATGACGTATTTCTGTTGCCACTATAACAACAAATAACAAAAACAGATTAAAATAAATATTAATTAAATCTCACGCAACAAATTTGTTTTTTTTTTGCTGTTTCATACAAATAAAATGTAATACGGAGTCTTTCGTGCGCGAATCCAACTTGCACTTGGCCGGTGATTTATCTTTAATATTCTCTATGTACAGAGAGACCAGTTACAATTTTATTTTATGTGTATATTTTTTTATTCTTACAGCTTCGCCCGTTTTAAGTAGCGCAAACAGTTTAAATAGTAGGAGGAATGCCGAAACGTCTAAAAATGAAACGGGGAGGTCCCAGTCAACTATCAGCAACCAGAATTCATCACAAAGCTTTAGACGGTAAGTAAAAATATAAAGTCATAACTTCTACTTACTCATTTACTAGTTTGGCCGCCCGCGACGTCGTCCGCGCGTAACTACTATTGTATATCTCGGGTTTTAAGTGGCGTATCAAGCCAAAACCAAGCTATATTTTAAGTTAGATATTCTACAATACAACTCTGAAAACAGCATCAAAATCCATCCATTAGTTTTTGCTTGATGCGTGTAGAAACATATAGAAAAAATTTTAAATAACATAGTTTAGGTTTCGTTTACGAAAAATATGGCAGTCGTTTTAGAACCTATTTCTAAAAAGACTCCCATATTTTTCGTTCCATGTACAGACAGAATCGAGACTCGCGACTCCCTATATTTTCTAAATTCACATCATGATAATATATCTTTGTCTCTAAATGGTAAAGTTTTAGAATGGGTGGACTGCGCTAAATTTTNNATCTGACTGCCTCTGTGGTCCAGTGGTCAAGGCGTGTGCCTTGTCATCCGGAGATTGTGGGTTCGAATCCAACAGGAGGAAACTTTGTAAAAAAAAATCTAGTCTGGTTAGGATATTGCAGAAAGATGATTCCGAGCTTCGGAAGGGATAAAGCTGTGGGTCCCGAACACCATCTAGGGTTTGTATAAACCTATCCTAGGATTGGTTAGGTCAGATGGTAATCACTTTGTGTAAAAACCAGTTACCTCACCAAATCTCCTCTTTCTCTAGTTTAGGTAGCGCACCCCGGGCTCTGAAACGTCACTGCTGAGGATCCAACTGGAATAAAGCACAGATGAAAAAACCTGTATCTATGTTTCATATTTGTTGCAGCACCCGTACATATTCGTCCATGGAGGACCACGCGATAGTACAGTGGTTGTTGCTCGGCGACCGAGCTAAGAAAGTTAATGGGAACTCAATTTGGCGCGAACTACAGGTAAGTACAATTGGGATGCAACACGCATTCTCATCTTACTACTAATTGTGCGACTTGTTTGTGTAGCTATCAGATTGTGAAAGATTTTTCATGATCGGTTCAGTATTGCCGAAGATTGGCCCTTACAAACAATCAAAGTTACAAATTCTACCTCTTTATAATATTAGTATAAATATAGTGTCGTTTAGTTAGTATATACCATAATACAAGTCTCGCACTTAGTTAAGGGCTAACTCAATTTGTGTGATTTGTCCCGTATATAAAAAAAAATTAATTTGTTTACTTCCAGTATCAATTTGAGAGCATCGCAGGCAGCGAGCGTTCTTGGCACTCGCTAAGAAACCGCTATTTACGCAGTATTTTGCCGTCGCTTGAAAATCTGGCGCTGCCGCCCGCCACCGTCAAGTCGCTGAGAGCATCGCAAGCTATAGGTACAGCTTATAGATCACTTCACTATCCATTACAGATTAAACAGAGCCAAGAGTCGAGCGGGAGACTCGAAGGCCACGAATTAGCAGAATGGTTGAATGAAGATTCAGATAGAAGAGAAAGAAAAGATATAGTGACAGGATAGCACATCGCCTATGAGAAGAATCACCTGTTTTGGGTCATTCCCCTGATTGATCTTTACAATCTGCGCGGATAAAGATATCACTGGCATATACGTTTACTTTACTCGTTTCCAGACGAACATATATTTGACCGTAATTTTTTTTTTCTTTCTTCAAAATAGTGTTATATGTAAGTCAATGATAGATGGTTTATTTTTTGTATTAATTTTTATTAAAATACATTCTTTCTTTGTTACAGGCGAGATAAAAACAAAGCGGCGCGCCCCCCTTCCAAACCCCCTGCTAACGCTCCCCCCTACCACCTCCGCTTGGGGTCGTCGCCCGCGACCGCAAATCGACGATGATGACGATGAGTACCAAGATACCAGTAGACTACGAGGGAAAGGTACATAATACATGTACAGTCAATAGTATATAATATACATATGTATATAGGGACAAATCACGCAGATTGAGTTAGCACCAAATTAAATTCGAGACTTGTAATATGCGATACTCAGCGACACTTTTTTGTAACAAATACTTATATAGATAAACATCTAAGCTCCAGGGCAATCAGAAAAAGATCATTTTTTCATCATGACTTGACTGAATAGCGGTCAGGCACATTAACCATCACACCATGGAGGTCGTCATATCAATATCAACTTTTTTTTATGCAAAGAGAGAGGCAAACGAGCAGGCGGGTCATGCGATGTTAAGTGATCATCGCCGCCCATAGACAGCTGCAATACCCACGAGAGTTTTTTAGGGCCTCCGGCTCTCCCATTCACCGGACGGAGCATGGCGGTTAATAACTATAATAACTACATATATAACTTACATAAATCCAAGATTTCATTATATTTTTTATTGACAGTTCCACAATCAGCAGAGAAGCGGGTATTGCGTTCGGCGAATGAGTCACAGAGAGACGGACAAACAGACACGCGCGAGAACGTGAACGATCGTACGCCTACGTACAGCGAGCTCACGAAGAGATTCACGTCCAGATCCACGCCAGTAAGATAATAATAGCCTTTTATTATATTTGTTCTTATGTAGCGCCACCTATCGCGTTACAGTAATAATGCAACCTTCAAACATTCCCGATAGATGACGACGAAATACAAACAATAAATTATTAGGAGAAGTGTTAAAATATTTGGAGTCCAGAATCAATGTTGCAGAATAAGTTACACTATATACGTACCTAACTTTTTATATTAGAAGCTACTCCTGAAGGAAAGGACAGCCTTTTTTTCGATTATGATATTCGTTTTATTGCAGCGGCATAAGCTAGTCAGCAATAAAAAATACTTTATACATAATAGGGTATTTGACTACAATGAAAATATCAATTAAATACTTGTTAGCATAAAAGTAAACACTTTTTAATAGTTTTTAGCCAGTAAAACATGATCTTTTTGAAATATCAACTTTAAAATAACTAAAACGCCATGTTTTACCATGTGACGAAACACAGAAAAATCTTAAATTACGTCATCTTACCTCAACTTAAACAAATGTCAATACCTGTCAGTCGGAATTTCTACTTAACTAACGCCTTTGAATGCTTTAATCTTATTGGCAACACGGCGATTCTGACAATGTCACGTAGACAGACAATGTCAAATGTATCGATTTTACACGCAGATGAGGTCATTATCACGTGACTGTGCGATTCCGCGGTATTTTTATTAGTTTAGACTTTGAAGAGGTTTTTTTTATAGAGAATAAAGAATTAAACAAGGATTTTACCGGAATACATTATGCAATAATGAATAATTTAAGATACTTTTACAAATTTTGCAAATTACCTTATTTTCAGAATAAACGCAGTGTGTCACCGACTCCGTCACCCCCGCCGCGGAAAAGGACCAGATTGCTCTACAACCACAACTCAAGGCTCTGATCTGCCCGCAAATTAGGCGTCACCCGACCCGTACGCCATTTGGCGGTGGATTTTCAACCATTACACTATGTAGGTCGTCAAAAATATATGACAAAATGTTATTTTTTGTTCTCGTTTGTTTGTTTAGTTCCATAAAAAAGTTTTTGGTCTTAGTAATGCAAGTGGCTTTTAAGTTTTGAGGAGAAATATAGTTTTTTTGTTCTCGCGATGTTGAAATAATATTGACTAATTAATTATGATAATACTTTATAGCTTTTGCTCGCGGCTTCGCTCGCGCAGAAGTAGGTATTACCGCCTTTGTACCAATTACTTCTTTGTTTTGTATTGTTTTTGTTACGTGTATTAATTTTGGTGCAATAAAGAGTATTGTATTGTATTACGTAAGTTTCATACAAATTTTCATCTCCTTACCCTCTTAGGGGTGAAATTTCCAAAATTTCTTCCTTATCGCTCACTTTCGTTATGTATAGAACCTACATACAAAATTTCAGGCTTCTAGGTTTAGCGGTTTGGGCTGTGCGTTGATCTCTGAGTATGCCAGTCAATTCCTCTTTTATGTATATAGATTCTGTCGTATTTAATTAGGTTGTTAATATTTTTGGCTCAGGCGGAAGATATATATTTCGCAAAATGTCCCCTAGTCGCAATATGTCTCTTGACATTATAGAGACATTATGAGATAGACACTTTGCGCTTTAGCCGTATTTTTTGTGATACATGGTATTAAATTCTTGGTGAATTATATATCAAATCTCATTGAATACGGGACGTTTTTGCAAAATTTTGCAAATGAGGAGTGACATTTTCTGTATAATATTCCCTAAGAATGGCACAATAACACATTGTTTATGGTATTGGTGTCATTTTTTCACCAAAAATTTTATTCTAAAATTCGAAAATCGGTCGAATTCGGTCGAAATTTTATTCTAAATTCATGTGCGACTTTTTGCGAAATAAGACATTATAAGAAAGTAACTCTTATATGCAAGTCCCATATATTATTTATTTACTATCGTTTTCGCTCAATTTTTACAACATATTTATCGCTTACGGGGTAGTCAGAGCTAAGAGACATGGCACTCGAAGGCTACGGTTAACTGAATGTTTTTGTATTGATTTCTCTAGGCTCCTGTCGCCGATTTCCATCACGTGGGCCGCATGTTTATGTGTGTATAGTGATATAAAAAGAATGTTGTGTAGTAGCTTCAAGTTACAATGATTGGAATTATCAGGGTTCTCTACTTCACAAGGAAATACGGAATCCCTGTTAGGATCTCGTGTGTCAGTTTGTGTCACAGATATACGAAACTTTTCGGTGTAACTTAATTAAGACGAATATATACATGATAATAAATTATTAAAAAATCTTCTAAATTTGGTTATTTGTTCTAAACATATATATAATTAATTATGTTTTAATAGACTTAAAAAAGTATTATTACGCGAAGTAATAATGACATGTTTGTAAATGATTATCTCGCGTGTATATGAAACAATTTTTCAATGTGAATCGTTATTATAATTAGTGCTGATTTAGTTACGAAAATAATTGTAAATATAGATAAGAAAATAAGGTACTGTTGTTCTTACGAAATAAAATTATTTTTGTATATTGCTTGTGTTTTTTCTTAATTACCCGGCTGCGGCAGAAGGAGTTTTTCGGGCGTATGTATGTATGTATGTAGATTTCTATGTTCCCTCCTAGGGCCTAAACGGCTTGAAGGATTAAACATATGAGGTATCATTGGATTCGTCATGACAGTGCGAGTGACACTGGGTACATAAAAAATATAAAAAAATGCAAAATGGCGACTTTATGACGTCATAAAGTGAGGATGAAAAACAATTTTCCCCGCCAAACCCATCGAGTGGGGTATCAAAATGAATGCCCTTCAATGGTGATTCTTAATATATACATATCTTGCTGTTTTTATTAGACATTAAATATTAAAAAGTCTAAAATAAAAATTATTATTAAAAAAAATAGCCGACTGCAAATGCTAATGTCTAATATAATATAATAATTTAGTTAAATCGTATGCAATACACAATGTATATATTTTAAATAATTGCAGGCGGGACAAACAAATCTATGAGACATCGTTGTATCTACCACTTTGTCCCGCCTGCAATTATTTAAAATACATATATACATTGTGTATTGCATACGATTTAACTAAATTGTAAAGCTTGTTTTCCTCTTTTTAGTCAGTCATTAGCATTTACAGTCGGATATTTTTTTTTATAAATTTTTTATTTTTACCTTACACCACAGATTACATAATATCAAACTTAATTTTGAAGTTCGGGAATTAACCCAGAGTTTTGTTAAGTTATACTCATTTTTTTTCTTCTATATTATTATTAACGGCATAATGCCAAATATTTTGAGGCATTGTGCGAAAATGGTCTTGCGTAAAATATATCTGTTTACGTACATCATGACAGATACATTTTACGACTGCACAAGAGAAATTTATATATAGGTAATTCGTACGAAAAATAGGGTATTTACAAACTTTTAACTTTACGTGTTAGTGTGTGCTAGTATAATTCGAATCTTATAATCAAATTTGGACCCCTTCCCAAAGCCCGATTAAGCTAAGAAATTTTGAATAAATATTAGCTTGGATGACAATGTTGTTTTTAAAATTAATTTTGTTGGCAATTAAATGTATGGGGACCATTCACACAGATTGAAATAGCCTCAAAGTTTGAGTTTTGTTCATACTAATATTATAAATGTGAAAGTGTGTTTGTCCGTCTTTCACGTCATAACAGAGCAACGGATTAGTGTGATTTTTTAGATAGTTTTATTCTACCTGTATTTTTTGCTGAAAACAAAAATAAAATCATTATACTTTTAGAAATCAATATATTTCCTAAAGTTTCACAAATATTTCATTGATTGAACGTCGACTTATAACTATTTTCAACTTCATTTAGTATCTGCTTCAAAGGGCCAGATTCCACCACATCTGTTACTACCGACTAATCTAAACAACTTGCATGCCAATCGTCACTAGCGAGGAATCATATTTTTTCATAGCATAGGTCGGCAAACGAGCAAGCGGGTCACCTGATGGCAAGTGATCACCACCGCCCATGGATAGACAATTGCAAAACCAAAGGCATCACAAGAACGTTACCGACCTTGTAAGAAAATATAGACTCGTTTTTTGAAAGCTTCAATGTCGTTGTAAATAAATAATTTAATCTCAATACTTGTCGCGAAATTTTTTTTTATGTCATAGGGAGGCAAATGAGCAGGCGGGTCACGAGATGTAAGGTATCACCGCCGCCCATAAACAACTGCAACACCCGTGGGGTTACAGAAGCGTTACCGGCCTGTAAAAAACCTCCGCCCTCCCCAAATGGGGAGGGCGGCGACATTTTGCGACGGAGATATTTGGCATCATGAACCTCAGATATGGTGGTGTCTGACTAAGTAACCTTCATAAACTACATACACACATAGTTATCACAAGAGCAAATAGCTCATTCGCGTAATGACTTTCTCAAACTGCCTCCTAGTCGTAAAATGGTTCGTTCACAGAAAGTTACGACAGGAGATTTAAAAACTTATAATAAATTTGAAAATGAGAAATTGAGAGAGATCAAGAGATACATTTTACGGCTATGGACATATTGCGAAACAGACATTTTGCGACTGAGCCTAGAGAATATACAATCTAAGCTTTATACAGCGTCCCAATGAAAGGAAATATTTGTTTAATATCATTTATGTACACTAAAGGTACAAAAATATTTAAATAACAAACACATACAGACAGAAAAATAAAATCGCATTTGCTTCTATAGGTCCTAAACAGACCCTATATTTTTCTTTAATTTATGGATCAAGTACACAGCAGAAAAAACACAGCTCGATCGGTAACCGGGGAGTGAATCAAAGTTAACAAGATTTGATTACACACAAACACAGCAACATGTGAAATTCAATAAAAGCTTGTAAAAATCATATTTATTGGGAAGCTATACTTCGCTAACTTGGCACGGGAGAGAAGGCCTCGAACAATCCATCTGACAACAACTGAGAATTTATTTTAAAAGTAAAATTAGTTAGAATGTGGAGGAAACGAAGAAAGTATGCCAGGACCGTAGTAAGT
>JADGIL010017997.1:0-19930 GCA_020352625.1 Cactoblastis cactorum
ACATAGTTCAACAACACAACACGATATAACCTACGGGGGAACTGTGAATATTTATTTTTCGTGAGCATTCTGTGACAGTACCGGTACCGCGAGATAACCTAGGTTAACGCGGACGAAGTCGCGGGTAACAGCTAGTTATTAATATATGAATAATATATGAATATGACAAATAATACTAGGTCAACTGAAATATCGGAAACATAGGACAGAAGTCCTTATAGTTATTGTACTTTTTTCATTACTGGTGAAACCTATTAATATGTTAAAATCAATATATTATTAGACATTGAAATGAAACAGTATTCTTAAAACAGTATAATATTCCTTTGTGTGTAGTGATTAAACCGCGATAAAATCCGTTAAATTTGTTTCATTTCAATATGTTATTATTTTATTTTTATGAATGAACACTTCTTGGGATAAAAATTAACCCAGGTGTGTTAGTGTGTTAAATTTTTTCCTCTTTTAAAAATGCCATCAAAATCGTGTAAGCCGTTTCGAAGACTTTCTTGAATAATCAAACAGTATAAAATTTGGTTTATGGAACATGTTAATAGTGGTTATCTCTTACTGGGTAGACAGAACCAAGAGTCGTAAGACTTGAAAGCAAAGTTAAGCTGTTGGTCTAAGTTATGGGAAAGAGATTTAGATCTTATAGTGTCATGTTGCTAGCCCATCGCCTATGAGAAAAATTCCTGTTTTATAATCCCCATACATGTATTAAAAAGTTTGGTTTCCAATTTCCTCTAATTTTTAATTGATTTGGCCATACATTTTGTATAAACTAATTAAAGATATTTATGACACCGTTTCAATTTATAATTTCACGGCTTAACCCCACGCTCAAAATCGTGTCCACATTATTCATCGATATTAATCTAATCGATCACTGGATTTATAACGCGATGAATCGTTGCGTACAAATATGGATTGGAAATGTTTGGACTAAAGGAAATGGAATTTCACGGTCAATCGTATAAACTGCGTTGCGGTAGGTAATGTAAACATCTTTACTGGAACTGCTTTTAGCAGCACACATTTAAATGTATCATGGAAAACAAGAAATGTTAACAAGATAAAAGTATGAACAGAAATAGAAATAAACGATCAAATATAATTTTAAATTGTACAAATTCAGTTCGGATTCCCGACTGTTTATTGAAACATATTCTCGAGCTCTTTTTTTATGAAAGAGGGATGCAAACGAGCAGGCAGGTCACCTGATGTTAAGTGATCACCGATCATGCAACATCCGGGGGGTCACAGAAACGTTGCTGGCCTTTAAAGGATAAGTTAAATTTTATCGGCTCGGAATTAAAAAGAACAGTAATTGGCAGTGAGAATATAAAAATAAATCGCTCGGTACTTTTTTTTTATGTAGAGGGAGGCAAACGAGCAGGGCGGGTCACGCGATATTAAGTGATCACCGCTGCCCATAGACAACTGCAACACCGGTGGGGTTACGGAAGCGTAGCCGGCCTATAAAAAACCCCCGCCGACGTTAGGCCTCCGGCTCTCCCACTTACCGGACGGAGCATGGCGGCTGATAGCCAGTCCATTCATGCTGCAGGCTAAAAAAGCAAGCAGCAGGCTCCGTACCACTACAAACAAGAACTAATTAAGGAAGAAGGAAAGCAAAATATTCTTCAACGTAAGTTAATAATAACGAAAAATTTGATATAATTTAATTTTTATCAATTCAGGAACTACGCAATTATTCATATTTGGAAAAAAACAATTAGACACAGTTGTTTGACTAATGGTCCATACCCAACTATGGGACGATGTCTTAATTTAAACTGGTTGCTGGCGCCTCGGTTCCGCATCTTGTCATGATCTTAAATTTACATATAATTGTTGGCCACCGTGCAACTTGCTATTATAGTCCTACACGTTTCATGTCATGAAGGACTATGCTAGTTATTTGCCTTGACGTTATAGCTGTTTCATATTTTATGAGCTTCAGCCCTTTTGTTCATTAAGGTTACCTACCAATATTTAAATGCAGACTTATTTTTAAAAAATTTTTTGCCTTAAAATAAAGTTCAATGTAAATAAAAAAGTGACAAATCGCACAGATTGAATTGACTTGTATTAAGGGACAATAATAGATATGCTAGACCCAGGATACTTAGAAAGAGATTTTTCATCTAGACATAAACCGGCCTGGTCTGTCCGGCGATTGAACCCGCGAATTCCTGATTAGCGACAGATTTGTTAACCATAACGAAATAGAGCTCGTCAATGTTGATAGTTGCCGAGATAACTTCATTAATGTCTTAGAAATATATTTCGTTACATTAATTTGTTCTCTTTCCAAGAGAATGTCTTAAATCTAATAAGATAAATCTAAAATCTATTTAGTCTATGCAATTAAAACATTCTATTACCATTGTTTTCGCCTAAATCTTCAATCAGCTACTGTTTTATTATTCTCCTAGCTTAGCAAATTGTCGTAAAAGCACATCAATAGCGATTAATGTGGCCTAATCGAGAAGTAATTGCTTCTTCGAACATAAACTTGGTCCCGGACTGTTATTTTAGACCTTCAGGTTAATAGATTAGGTCTCCGTAAGATTTATTGACATTAGAAATAGTTCATTTAGTGTAAGAAAGTGTTGACAGTGAACAAATGTTTCTCTCGAAATACTCATTGTCATTATTATGATATTTCATATCATTGTGAGTAATTTGCTGTGTGTATTCTGTTTATTTTTCTATTTAACATCTTTAAAACCAAATTCAGTTTGGCAAGCCATCTTAGCCCATCATCATCTTATAGAGATCTGAACTAAACATGTGTAAGGGGTCGCCGTCGCCGGATACGGTGTGGACGACATGAATTCTGTTATTTCGTTAAATATTGCGACGTAATCAAGTTTAATTTGATGTTGCGTCTTGTTATTTAATACTTTCTCATGTACTTTCTATTTTTGTTTGTTGTCTGTTTGTTTGTGTGAACAGCGCGTAGTAGGTAAGATGCACGAAAATTGCACTCTTTTGTTATTAAAACAGCTAGCGAATACTTCAAAGATAAGTATATATACGATATACGAGTACACTATGGTATAACATACTTGTAAAATGATCTTCGTAAAGTCAAACCGCGACATTGCAATTGTTTTTATCAAATAACCAGATTATTTACGAGATTAAAACTATTACGGCAGATATTATTTTAGAAATCATGTAACTTCATAGGTGAATGTAGTTTATTATGCCCTAGGATTACAAAAGTTGTTATTATCAACCTTCTTTAATAAAGTTACGCCGAAATCTGCAATTTGTCATAACTTCCTTGTGATAATTACTTCCTTTGATGGCGTTGAAAAGGATCTTGTGTTTGGTTAATTTAACTTTCTAAAATTAAATCTTTGCTCAAGACTATTTCTCTTCATTATACTTAACGAGTCAAAAGCTTTGATATATTTCATATGATTTGCTGAAAAGAAAAGTTATATTCATTGCAAAGATCATAAAATCTACGTGAGCGAAGCCGCGGATATAAGCAAGTTCTAAATAATTTTCATTATGATTCTGTTTTTGCCTTCTAAATTATTTACAGCTTAACTGCCTAAGTAATGACAGTTTTGTCTAGTCTAAACTCGCCTTTATTTCGAGATAATACCTCCATTTCAATGTCAAGTGGCACTTGAAACCGTTGACAGGGGTAAGATTACCAGATGATATGCTACAATTAATTCTGCCTCTTAATTACGTATTGAAATATTCATGACGCTTCTAACACAAAGTGAATGCTTTACTAAATTGAAGATATTACAATATATTTCTTCATTTTCTCCTGCTAGAAACTAATTTTGTAGTGTTAATAGATTCTATGGTTGAATTCTTCGCTTGTTCTTCTATTTTTTAGTTTTAATAATTGGTATCTTAGTATTTTGTTTATGTATCGATATATTCTGTGATGATTCAATCTCCGCCGTCCCCGCTCATTTCGATTTCTTATAATTATGAAAAAAATGAAAATTCTTTCAAATTTGTACTTTAATATTCTTTGTCTCCAAGTTTCAGAAGTCCATTCTTCGCCACTTAAGTTTTGGCTGCACCAACGAATTTGTTCGTTATAGTCTTACTGTTCGGCAAGCGTAGTGTCTAGACAAGTCCTAGATTTATGATAGCTGCATCGCGTAGGAGCCGTTTGCCTTGCATTTAAACATATACCGCCTGGATTAAGCCCCGTACAGACTAACTAGGTAAAGTGCACTCTGACTTCGCTTGCAAACTGCCACGCTTGGTAAACATTTTAAAATTTGCAATTAAATTAAAAAATTCAGTGTCTTGCAGCGGTTTGCCTTTTATTTTAAAGTCATTAAGTTTTTAAGATAAAATAAAGTTTGAGATGTAGAAAGAAATAAAGTATATTTTTGACATGTTTCAGTTTTAATATGATGAGAAAAGTATGAGAAGCACTGATTATCTAATAATAAAAAACGGTCCATAATTACAAATGATAAAAATTTTGTTCTACCAAAAAAAAGTTGTCTGAAAATGTTTTGAGTATTTTGTTTGATAAATGTTCTTCAAACATGCTGCCAATAAAATTATGAATTGAGCTTTCAACGATATCATAAATTCTTATCATTTTGTGCAGATTTAATTATATATTGCACTTTAAAACAAGTTATTTATCGCATCGTATGAGATAAACCAGATTGGTATCAGAATAATTTTGCAACCAATATCTTTGTTACCAACAGAATGATTGATCTTTGGTTTCAATCATGATTATTCGTGCTACAAAATTATTACGCGAATAGATGGAAAGGCAGTTGATTTGTGACAAATTGGGCGAGAATCATTATCTGAATTTCAATCAAAATTATTTGTTTACCTGTATTTTGAAACGGATAAACATGTAACATTAAAGTAACAGGCAATTACCCTGTTTATTTCACATTATTTATTTTTATTTCATTACTTACTTTAGCTTTTATTTCGAAACCTCTGTTTAAAATTGTTCCCATATCGCATTTGTTTTCTTCTTTCTTTCATTTTTTTTTATTAGGTGTGTGTGTCTTCATTATCTATGCTGTATAAAAACTTACACTTGAGTTGTTCTATGCTTTTTCGATTTTTCAAATAATTTCGTGTTCAGCCTTTTTAAATCGTCTGTGTTTTGATTTTGATTGGCTTTAAATTACTTAACGATAAATATTTTCTCGATTCAGAGTAAAAGTTACAGTTTGCGTGCGATTTGTGTACTGACTGATTCATCAAGTATAACCAACAATTATCTTCAAACCAGATCTAAGATGTAGATCACTACGGTATTTTCCCGATGGTATTCTCTTGATTGCATTCCAGCGATACTGTAATTTTTTATTACGAATTCGTTTGTGCTTTTGTTTAAATTTTGATTGACGAGATCTGGCTCTAGATAACTTAAATATGTCTTCAATCACTTCGGCTTTTTTCATTTACCATTTATCTGGGTACTTGAATTGATCTTTTCACCGTTAGTTACCTATCAAGATGTTATTGACATTTCGTAATATCTTCGCAAAAAAGTAAACAATTTTGATTCGATCTTTAGGTACAAAATTAATATAAAGGGACATCGTACAAATTGAGTTAGCTTCAAATTAAGTTCGAAACTTGTATTATGAGATACTTTCTCCATGATACTATATGTATAATAAATACGTATAGATATTTATATTACACATCCAAGACCCAGTTCCATCAGAAAAAGATAGTTTTACATCATGACCTGACCGGGGTTTGAATCCGGCACCTCTTGGTTGAAAGGTTAGGATAACTATGTTAACGAGGCCATCAAGTAGTTAATAAAATTTTTCTACAATAAAGCTGTAAACTTAGATCAAAATACTTATCAACATGGAATCTAATCTCTTCAAGCTGAGTAACGGAAAGATAATTAGCGATAGCTAAGTAAGTATTAAATGTGATTAGTTTTTATACAATGTTAGCTTTTATTATAAACTTAATAACTTCTCAACGTACACGAATCTTATTTTTTCAGCCATTTTTATTTTGACATGTTACTATAATTAGTAGTGTAGTGAAAAAAATAGGTGGCAATGATCTGGTGCATGCCGTTTGCCAAACCATTTTGGTAAAGCGTGGGTTTTCTAAATGACCTAACACCGGGGGCGGCAAATGTACTCGAACTAGTTGAATTATTATAAGTGTCGATTATCACTATCGCGCGGGCGTCATTATATGAATAATTGTATGGAAAGATAATAATTTTGGTACACGTTTGTTTGACTGTAGATCAGCCAACCAACCCGATAGGTCTAAATAAAATCTTGCGAAATAATCGTACAGAGGTGACGTTGAAACTGTCAGTAATACACAACAATAAAACTTTAAGAATTCATAGTCAATAGAAGAGATCACCGCAGCTTATGGATACCTGTATCATCGGAGATGACTTTGTCGATATATAATATATTAACTCTCTTTTTAAAGTACTTCATTCATTTTTAAAGTTCTTAATTTTGAGGTCTTAAAAGAAAAATATATACAGAAAAGTCATATTAAACACTTTCAAAATTTAGAACTACAAAAGGTCTCCTGGTGGATGAAATCCGAGTTTGACGCCCATATTTGACGCCTGTAATCACCACGAAATGTTATAGTGAACAACATAATTTACTAAGTTTCATAATTATCTCATGTAATAAACTGTCGCCGAACTAACGGCCATAAAAGATACACAGATGAAGCGAAGCAATAACTATTGTATAATCGTTGATGAAGTATGAAACCGGTAGCTAATAGTTGATAGATAGTTTTCATGAGCCGTTACATTATACCAACTGCTTTTGTTTACATAAATGCATTTTAAACTGGTTATTTTAGACTGCTACATAAATGATAACAGTTTTTGCTCGTTCTTTCGTCTTTTTTATGTTCGGAAGTCTTCCTGTACAAATTTTAAAAGCCAATGACCGTTTCTTAGCTAAAAGATACAGATACAGTATCACGTCTTTTTCCTTACGGGGAAAACATAGCCAAGAGTCCCGAAATTAGAAGGCCACGCTTATAGAAAAATGGTGGGCTTATTGGTGGAATGGAGATTTAGAAATAGATAGGTTGATAACCTATCGCCTATGAGAATTCGTATTTTCAAGCCCTTTCCCTTGATTGTGTTTTACAATTTTCGTTCCCAGACCAGCATAGAAGCGACTAGTCAAATGAAGCCACAAAACTTTAGTCAAACTACTTGATGACTACAACGTGGATAGTTAAGTAGCCAGTATATTCTATATACTTTTTCATTCGTCGCATGTAAGAATAAAGAACTGTTGTCACATCAGGGATCCTAAATCCTTATTACAGAAACTTTTATCCAACATATTAGAGTTTACTGAACACACATTAAGGGACAAATTTGCTCTATAGCACTCGAAGTCTACGTAAAACGCAGAATCTCTTATGAAATATGCAACGTATTTCAAACTCACTGTGCTTTTGTTATGCACAAAATTTTAAATTATGCGGACCCCAAACTTAGGAGCGTATAGTTTTTAGGAGACTAACAACAGCCATTGGAATTAGTATTTGCTATCTTCTCTCTTTTTTTTTGTTTGTAATAATGATGTATAATATTGTTAATTAGCACTCATGGCCTACGAGAACTTGGAATCTTTGTTTTGAGATTTTTTTTTATTGACTTATTACAATCTGTGGAAAGAGCAGCTGGCATTCTTAGTTTTCTTTCCTTCCAGATCAGCATGGAAGTATATCACATACTTATCTATACATATAATAAAATTGTAACTGAGCTGTTTCTGTACATAGGAGATATTATAGAAAAAAAAAATGTAGGAGTTCTTTATAGGGCCTATAGAAGTCAAAACTATTGTTGTTAGAATTTTTGTCAGTCTGTCTGTAACTTTTACGCGCATTACACAAAAACTACCGAACAAATCTGGATGAAATTTGGCACAGTGATGGATTATGACCTTGATTAAAAGATAGGCTACTTTATCCAGGATAAATGTACGATTCCCGAGGGATATAATTTATTGTAACCGAGCAAGGGGCTGACAAGATATTATAATATCCATTGAACGGACGAAGTCGCGGGCATTAGCTAGTAATATATAAGATTCGAAATTCAATAAAGGGACAATGTTTAAAACAGAGGATTTTTCTCAAAAGCGATGGGCTAGTATCATGTCACGTTATCTGAATCTCTACTCCAATGAACCATGCAAATCATATAAAGCCATGACTAGCATTCGAGTCTCACGACTATTGGCTCTATCTACCCCGCAAGGGATAAAAACGTGTTACTACACCGTATAAGTGATATTTATAATGGTAACCATAGGATAATCATTATAATGGTTGTTTGTTTCCCAATCGTTATGACAATGTTTGCCGATTGCAGGAATCGATTTAAACTAAGATTGCTCGACCGGACAAGCTGTACTTTATATGATCGATAATGCAATGATACGAGTAATAACTGGCCTCTTTGAACATCTTTATGGCTGACTTCTTCGCACAAATTTTCAGCTGTTTTAATAATTAAAATTCTCAGTGCACTGGTCAATGGAACTACCGTGGTTAATGCAATTATCTGGACTGGTTCTTACCTATAGTTATTCGGTTGTATTTTTTTTTAGTCATAAAATTTAACGTATAAATACTATACTTATTTATATTCCTAAGTTGGCTAAGAGGCAGCCTACCTGATAGAAAGCGGTTACCGCAGACTTTTACACTGACGACGAACGGGCGCGTTGCCGTTTCTGGATATGCATATATTAATATAATACGTCAAACAAGTTCTTAATCATTTTAAATGAATGGGCAAAAAGACAAAATAAATGGTGAATTACAACACAAGAAAATGAGTATGTGAAAAGTATATGGTTAATCATTTGGATTTTATTTTGCAAAATATGTACCACATATGACATAGCTATAACAGTTATTGCATTTGTCATTATCGACACAAAACGAGTGATGAATTTATTAGCAGACCGAATTGCATTCATTTGTTTATTTGATGTATGTTATAATTCATACGCGAGAACATTCGAATTAACTACTCGCATTTTCAACTAGCTTATGCCCCTTACTTCGTGCGCGCATTTCTATACCAATTTTTTTAAGCCCTCCAGTGAAAATCCCATCAAAATTAGGTAAGCCGTTTCGAAGAAGGTTATCCTAGACCGACAAACACTATTTTTCTGTTGTTGTTGTCTATGTTTCTCTATAGAAACATTGAATGAATGACTATTACTTTATATTATGTACGTATCATATAAAATGCATGTTACATTTGATATAGTCTTGATAGGTACAATACGAAATATCCATTATAACCACGTGTGCATGATCTGTGCAATGTTCTCCGTATCCGACCTCGATTTTAGTCACACTAACTTAAGCCTGCGACTTCATTCGCGCACAACAAATTTTAATAGTTAGTTTTTGCGTTACACGCTATTAACTTATAGACAGATAACTATTAAAAAACATGGTTTTTGCTATTATACCCGTATTGTTTTCTCATTCGTATTTTCTATGTATAGAAAAAAGTCCTGTTACAGTTTTATTATAAGTATGCAATAAGAAATGATTATTTAAATTTGGTGTACGATAAAAAATGATACGTGTAATTAATCAAACTATTTTATTGTTTGGCGAGTGTGGGTGTTGCTTTGATTTTTTTATGTTAAGAACTTAAGATACATTTATCGATAGCCTTAAAATGTAATTGTATATTGATTGTAAATATTTCATGATTTCTATGACAGTTTTTCCCGTGGAGTTTTATTCCATTAATCAATCTAATTATGTACAACTAGCATTTACTCGCGGCTTTGCTCGCGTGGAATTTTGTTTGTAGCCTATATGTTATTTTGATGCATAACCTATGTTCCTATAAAATTTCATCCAAATTCGTCCAGTAGTGTTTTTCGTGAAAGAATAACAAACATACATATATCCATCGTCACAAATTTTCGCATTTATAATATAAGTAAGATTATATAACTGAGTAAGTAGTTATAACTTATATATTTACTCTTAAAATTGTAAAGTTAGTGTACTTCTAGCAAAACTTATATTCTTTTGAAACAGTGTTAAACTTTTGACAATACAATTATTGAAGATTGTTACATTGTTTTTGTAAATTTAAAGCAGTTAGATGTTAATTTGTTGTATCTTTTCTTTGAAGAATGTATTTAAAACATTTCCCTCGTCTTGTATCTGTTTCAAATAAGCACATAAAAATTAAGATACCATCACACAATGGATCTGCCAAAAGTTATAATGGCGTTGTTTTCATCGACATAAAGCATTTTCGGGAATAAAATTTGAGGTCAATTACTTTGTAAACTAGAATATCCCACGGTTCCAATTAGCTTTTGTTAATGATAACGGTTTAGCTGATTTACCAGAGTAATATCTTGTTTAATTCTCTATGTTTTATGACCTTTGCAAGTAGAGAAGCGGGATAGGTGACTTAGTTATAAAATCTTTATAATTTTGGTTTTAGTAAAATTTATAAATATACGGGGACAAATCACACAGTTAAAAGCCCCAAAGTAAGTTTGACACTTGTGTTATGGGATACTTACTTAACGATACTAGATTTTATTACGATCGAAGTCCCAGGCGAATCAGATTTTGACCCGACCGGGAATCGAACCCGGTCTTCCTGATGTTACCATTACACCATAGAGGCCGTCATTTAAATAATACCTATATACTTATAACTTATGTCTACAGTCTAAGTTACTAATATATTATTATAAACATATGATAGTATAAACAAATATATTGCATTACGTATTGCATAAAAAAAAATATTTTTTATACTCGATATAATAATGACAGATAACATATGTCATAGAACTTATTATTATTTTTATGTCAGAGGGAGGCAAACGAGCAGGCGGGTCACAAGATGTTAAGTGATCACCGCCGCCCATAGACAACTGCAACACCCGTGGGGTTACAGAAACCTTGCCGGCCTATAAAAAACCTCCGCCCTCCCCTTTTGAGGAGGGCGCAGAAGTTAGGAAGTCTAACTATAAAATTCTAATTATGTCGTTTACTATGACATCTGCCATGTACCTATAATGCTCCATTTATAAACATTTTGTGATAAAATTTTATGTGTCCTATTTTAAAGGTGTCTGATTCAAATATCGTCCATAATATTTATCCTTTCGTAATTCGTAAAATAATAATATAAATATTTGTTCTTTTAGTATACGAACGTTTATATCCAAATGGTGTTTTGTATGCTGTCTTCACACGAATTTTTTATAAGCTTCCGTTGTAAATGATAATCTGTTCACATTATCTCTCATGTTATAATGCTGCCAAATTAGGGATTACAGTTGTAAATGTTTAAAATGATTGTAACACAACGCTTTGTTATTTAATCATGTGAATTAAAAAAGAAGAAATATTTAAAAATGTAAAAAAAAAATATGTCTTGGCGGTATTCTTTAAAAATACATCGACAGAATAAGAAAACATGCGTGATGAAAGAAATATTAACGCCCTCTAGCGACAAACGCTTACTAAAATTGAAACAATTAAAAGTTGTTAGTAACACTTTCAGATTAATTTTCACATATATAAACAGCGGAATTTTAATTTTTACAAAAGAAATTTTATATATTTTTGGCACAAAAATAAAATTATGTAACTTTTTAACTTTCTAGTGAAAATCCTATTAAAATCGAATAGGCCCTTTCGAAGATTACCCTGGAAAGAAAGACACTGACAAAATTAAAAAAGAAAAGTTTTCTTGGTGATAAAATATAAGTGAATCGGTTTCATAACATCTGAAGCATAAATTTTGAAAATATCCTTGGAGCTGAATGTAATTTTTGCATGCAAGCATTAATTACCTTTCCATATGCATATATTTATAATTACATATATAATATATATATTTTAATATATAAGACCGTCGATTTTTAAATATTTTATTTCATATATATATATACGTATATGTAAAATGCTTTGATTTTGTTTCCTTATACGCTTTTAACCTATTGCATTAGCTTCTGTTTGCGACTTCGTCCACGCATAACATACTATACATAAATATGTTCCAAGGGGCATGCCTTATACGAAAAGAACATAATTTTATCTCTTAGTTTTTGCATGATAAGTAAATAAATATATAGGGAAGAATCACACAAATTTAATTAGCCCCAAGCTTAGTTCGAAACTTGTATTACGAGTATGGTACACGTACAAACATACAGACGGACAGAAAAAATATTCCTTAATAAAGTTTTGGCTTCAATAGAAACCCTGTAAAGACCCTCATATTTCTTCTCTTTGTGCATACAAAGTCCAATTCCAGTTTTATTTTATGTATTAATATTAAATGTGTTAATTAATAATAATGCTAATTTCCTCTTATATTAGTTAGTAGTGGCCAATCTATGGCCGGTAGTACTCCTTTCTGTAAATATTATTCTTGAATTTTTTGTCTTTAATTTTAGGGACGGCTGACGAAGACTGCTTAAAGGCCCCTTGTAGTTTGGCATTGTGTTAGTGACTCGATAAGTCGAATGAAGTCGAAAGTAGTGAAGATGAAATATTTGCCCACGGGTGCGCAAAAAGAAACTTATACGCTGTCAGCGCGAAGAAGATATATGAAGAAGTTAATGTATGTATTTTTAGTCTATTTTTAGCATGAATGATTTGTCAAGAGATGATTTTGCCTGCCTATAATTTTTTTACGATTTTTTTTCTGTCTGTACTCACAATTATAATAATACATATGAAATATATACTATAATATAGCATATACAAAATATGTATAAATATAATTTATAAGGCTGTCAAATTAATAAGACGCTATAAACAAGATAATCCAATTAACACGTAAATAACGGTAATTTGCAAGTATAAACCATATTAGAAACCATGTAAAATATTGTAATTAAGTTATAAATATTTTGAGAATAATGTTTAACATAAATTGTTAAGACATTGGTAAGTTAGTTCTTGTTAAATTTACTTAGTACATAATTTGTATTCAGAAGTGTATCAAATGAAGGGTAACGAATTGTTTGATGATTTCTGAAAATGCTACAGTGGAACTTTATTACTCGTGTGTATATTCTTTCTCCTAAAGCGGTTTGGAATATAAATATTACCTATTTATTCAAAGAGGGATATAAAATGTTGCTCACTTACTGATTCAATTTACTATTTAAAAAAGTTTCTAAAATTCTCCGATTAGAGTGACTTTCATTATCTATTTCAAAATATCTGCCATTTGTGACTATTTTCTAGTTTCAATTGTTCAAAGATATTAAACAACAGTGAACCAGTGAACCATAGACAATAGTAGTCGTAGCGTCTGATAGAATCCAGTGACAAATGTCTCCTTGTTAAACATAGACAAGTAGCGGTTACCAAAGAGATGGTTAATCGTGATGGATGAGGAGAATGCAGCCCTGAAGGTACGCATAAGTCTCAGTCCGAGGAACTATCTGTTTGGTCTATATTATGTTTTACAATAAAATCACGATGCCTTTCTTTTGATTAAAACATGATCATCGCTGGTTTGTAGTTTCTTGGTTTTGTAATTAATTAAGCAAGGAAGGATGAATACTTATATAAAATTTAGATACGAGTCTACATATCTATACTGATATTATAAAGAGGTAGAGTGTGTAACTTTAATTGTTTGTTTGTAAGGGCTAATCTTCGGAAATACTGAACCGATCATGAAAATTTTTTGACAATCAGAAAGCTACACTATTCAGAAGGGCTATAGGCTATATTTTCACACCCAACGAAGTGGGCACGGATCGGCTTTAAGCCTATAGACTGACGTAGTGGCGTAGTGGTATGAGCATGCTGCATGCTTTTTTAGCCTGCAGCATGAATGGGCCGGCTCGTCCGGGGCAGTACCACACTCCCACAGAAGACCGAAGCCTGAATGGCGACTATCTGCCGCCATGCTCCGTCCGGTGAGAGGGAGAGCCAGAGGCGGGGGGCCTTTTAAAGGCCGCTTAGGGGCTTATAATTCCCTCTTTTTGAGTCGGGCGTTAGAAACGTAAATAAGATCAGTGTGACCCAAAACGAGATGACTAAGCTAATGTCCCGATTCTCATTTACCTCGTATGACTAATTTTTGTAGTAAATAATCCATACTAATACTTACTTATATTAATGCGAAAATCTGTCTGTCTGTTCCGCTTTCACAGCTACACCGCTGGATCGAGTAAGTAAGTATATCTGTTATCAATTTTTATATAATGTTTATCTCTCCAATATACATACATACATATAATATAACAGTTAAAATATTTTGTCTGTACATTTATAATGTGTGTGTGTGTGTGTGTGTGTGTGAGATTATTGTTAAAGCTATGATGGGACAAGTGGGATAGTTTTGTCCTACATTCTATCTGCAATCGCGTTATTTTGTGTTCTTGATAGGTAGGATTTATGATTCGATTCCATATATATTATTTCATTGTTTAAAATATATTGATTTAAACGTTTGAGATTTTTTTTTTACATATTTTTATTAACTTGTCTAAATTAATATTGTGCAAGTTTCTCGTGTAGGAAATAACAATGTAAAGTGAGAACACATCGGAGTGTAGGATCCCAACAAATAATGCATTCGGGCTTCAACAACCGTTTTAACAACGTGCCGTGACGATAGCTGTGACTTATGTTACTTGCTGTTCACGACTTCAAGTTAATAACTTGGGACCTGGATTGCTTATTAACATTAGGAATTTCTGATTGTAGATTGTATGCCAGTTGTTTTTTAGCAGACTTCAGAAAAAGCAGGTTTTCAGTTTGATCTGTATGTATGTATGTATGTATGTTTGTTTGTTTGTTTGTTTGTTTGTTTGTTTGTTTGTCCGCGAGTATCTCGCGTGTGGCTGAACCGATTTTGATTTGGTTAGCAGAAGAGTGTTTGCTATATTTAGGAAGATATAGTGGTATGAGCCTGCATCATAAATAGGCCGGCTCGTCCGGGGAAGTACAACACTCCCACAGAAGACCGACGCCTGAATGGTGGCTATCGGCCGCCATGCTCCGTCCGGTGAGTGGGAGAGCCGGAGGCCCAACTTCTCCGCCCTTCATTTGGGTAGGGCGGGGGTTTTATATAGGCTGGCAACGCTTCTGTGACCCCGCAGGTGTTGCAGTTGTCTATGGCCGGCGGTGATCACTTAACATCACATGACCCGCCTGCTCGTTTGCCTCCCTCTAACGTAGAAAAGAAGGTTTTGATATTTATACGACTTTAAAAAATTAGATATATTGCGGTTACCTTTTTAAGAAAATACATTATTAGTCATTTAGACGCTTGTCGCTTGAGAGATGTGCTTTGCCCCGAAGAGAAACAAGTAAGGGTAGTTATTAGGCACCTATCTATTGGATCTGTTTGTATATGTACTTTATTTGTTTTATTTTTATACAAATACAGGTACAGTAACTCATTGTTTAGTAACTACAATTATTGGCCTCGGAAAGTACTTATTATAATCGTTTAACAAATGAGTTTCTATATGTAAATTCTTATTGTAATGATGATCTTAGTTTGCGTATCTATAGTAAGGTTGTATAATAAGTTTGTTTAATGTATAATAAATTTGTAACGTTGATTGTATGTTTCTTTGTAAGAGATAATCTTCGGAAATACTGAACCGACCATGAAAATTTTTTGACAAACTAAAAGCACTATTCAGAAGTGCTATGGGCTATATTTTATAATGATTGAACAAAAAGTTAAGAGAAACATAATGGCATATGTATATCAAGTCAGCGGAAATTGGGCAAGTTGTAATGTATTACCGGCGTGCGTTGACTATACGGTTAGGTATAGACGTACATAATGTTCACATAGTCAAAAATGTCGTTCTCCATTAGTTTACATAATTGCCTCAAAAAAATATAATTAACACCCAATGAAGTGGGCACGGTCGGCTAGTTGATACGTAGTACCCTACAGTACCCTTTAAGTTTCTTTGACAGACGGACAATAAAGTAAGCCGAAGTAAGGGGCGACCTTATTTTTCCTTTTGAACCCTAAAGTGATAAGGCTATCTGAATTATTATTAAATTAGTGGAGATAGAAATACTTGTTATCCCAAATTCCAATGTGTATTTACTTAACACGATATCGCAGCTAATAAATAAAAGAGAGAGAGAGAGAGACAAAAAAACAGTATGTTCAAAAGAATGCACATTAGATGTATAGCATATTCATATATGAAATACGTATGAGTTTATTTTGAGTACGTCCAACCTCCAAGGATTGCTAGGAACGAGGATCAAAGGGGTTCCTAGCGTGCTTTGCCTTGCGTTTTCATGTTTTATTTTTTAACCCCTGTCGGGGAATACAGGTGTTATGGGAAATAGTATGTTTATGTGATCTCTTTTGTTGTTTTAAGTAACTGTAACTTTGCAGTTGATAGGTATAACCGTGGTTCATTGATAAGACTTGTTCCGGTTTTGAGTTAGGTAATGGATAATTAATTGACAGTCATCGTTTTTAAAGAAAAATTTTATAACTGTCTAAGTAATTAATGAATACATCTATACATATAATAAAATTGTAACTGAGCTATGTCTGTACATGGGAGATATTGAAGAAAAAAATTTATAGGAACTCTTTATAGGGCCAAAACGATTGTTTTTAGAATTTTTGTCTGTCTGTCTGTATGTTTGTACGCGCATCACACAAAAACTACAGAATGGATCTGAAATTTCGCACAGCGTTGGTCTATGACCTAAAGTAAAAGATAGGCTACTTTTTACTCCGAAAAAATGTACGGTTCCCGAGGAATATAATTTTATATATTGCAAATACTGTAAAATCTACGCGGACGAAGTCGCGGGCATCAACTAGTCTACAATATAATGAATCATAATATCGTAATGAATAATATTAAAATTTACTTTTGTACATTAAATAATTTTCGTCACGTGACAATTGTCACCAACTAACTTCCAACGGGCGAAAAATGTATATACTGTTTTGAAATATTTTTATGACAATGAAGATCATACAATAATAACATTATTGTAACATTCACTCCACTTATCTTAAATACAGTTGCAGTTAAGATTTATACAATAACTGTTATGGATTTAAGTTTAAACTTCCTTTATGAATGAGTGCATCGTATGGAGTGGACATATCGTAAACATTATTGTGATACTGCTCACTTTTGTTCAGATTCGGAGTGAGTAGATATTGCCTTGCTTTGGCTGCCCACACGCTAAACTGCATTGCTTATTGTATTGCATAAAATAATGCTTTGGTAAAGCTAGACACACAACGGATGGTATAAATTTAAAAAAAAGCATTTATTGGCTTCATTGAAAATACACACATACACGAAAGATGACATTATTGGAAGGCAGGCATAGGCTCCATAGTTGGCGAAAAGGGCAAAATGGTGATGATTGAATATGATGTCTGGGTATGTGATTGATTTATTGGAACCAATAAAGCGGCTGTTTGGATTACGAAACATAAAAAAAACTCTTTACATTACTAAAAGTTTTATGAAAATATACTGCAATAATTTTTTATAGCCGATTCCTTGCATCTTAATTCGCGTCGATGTACATACATATGACTAAGAGATACTTACCTCTATTTAATGGATAGAGTTTTATTTACTTTGTTACGTCTTACTGTTTTTATCTATCCTCATTACGAACTGTCTTTTCTAGAATAAATACAATTATTATGTTTGTCAATGTAAGATTAGCCTTAACAGCCCCCGTGGAATGGACTTGAATATCAAGTCATGCGAGATAAATCGGAGACACGATTCGCGTGCGATATTTTACGCGCGAGAATACTCCCCGCTATCGGCACAATGCACCAAACATTCTTGATACTTGCCACCGACTTATATAAACTAGACCATGTGTACGTACAATTTGATACGCCTCTTCCGCTGAGGAATTCCTTCCTCGCGTCGCGCGTCCATAAACATCGAGAGTCAGACGCGTTCGATTCTTCAATATTGAAACAAAGTCCTTGTGTCATTTAATCATTCGGCGCCATTTATTTAGGTTTACTCGATTGCAGACATCAAACAAAAAAATTAACTGGATAATTATGCCGTATTGAAAAAAAAAGTTTAAGAATGACGAATGTCACGAAACCGTTAGACGAATAGAACTGATAGAAAAATAATGGCCCACTTGGTTTCAATTCAACACAAATTTGAGAAAAGTAGGGTCTACTATATCTATGAGTCTGTATACTTGCAATGTACGCTCGTGTATTACGTAAACCTGTCACAATAGTTTATAGCCATCGGGTTAACGTTTTACCTATGGATTTGGAGATGTGTGCGTAATTTATTAGTGGGATAACAAAGATGTTGAGCATAGCCAACTTCATGTCGAATTATTACGCTGGGAAGCAACGATTTTCCATAAATTTTGAAAGATAATGTGTTCGTATTTAGTAAACGTTAGCTGAAGCTTCTTTTTATAACTTAGTAGACTGTATTACATATAGTGTAATTATGAAGTGAAAGTTGATTATATTTTTATAAGGGCATTTTAAAGATATTTATTTATACACTCCCAACTTCTCCAGGTTTTTTATAGGCCGGCAACGCTTCTGTAACCCCGCGGGTGTTGCAGTTGTCTATGGGCGGCGGTGATAACTTAACATGTCGTGACCCGCTTGCTCGTTTGCCTTCTTCTGACATAAAAAAATACATCTACAGATTTAAGATTATTATAAAATTTGAATTGAAAATTTTAAATTTATGACCTGAACAGTACACAAATTAGTTAAATTATTTTTAATCTAGGGGTAATCAGTTCTTAGGGATCGGACAGGAATTTCTCAAAGAAATCTAAAAAAATAGATAGTATTTTTCACACTCATTTTTTTAAGCAATTTCATTAGCATTATTTAGAAAATTCACTCGAGTTACATCGACAGTAGACCAAGGGAAACTAGAGCAACGTTGTCAAATAAAGTTGGAGACTAACTACTAGGGAGTTTAACAGTATTGTATTGCTTCCAGTTTCGACTAACTTATTGCATGATTTGATTAAATTGTGTACATTATAATGCAAAATTCTTAGTAAACGATTATATATAAAGTATTTTCGTAATTTTTAACTTTTTTCATAAACGTATTCCTCTTTATTTATTTTCTGACACAGATGAATTAAAGTACCTTTGTTTTTAAAAAGTTAATAGACGGTCAGGCAAATAAATAAAACTGGATATTTGCGATTTGCACGTAAAAGGGAGTGTAAAATTATTTTTAAAAAATTGTTAAGAAATCATGTTTGTTGTATGGTAGATAGATATTTGATTTTATTACATTTGTTGATATATGTAGCTGTAACATAAATATATCATCTGTTTCAATTTCAACATCTGTTACAATTTCAAGTTATCACGGTTCATATGATACAGTACAGACTGGTGACAGACGGGTAGACAAACAGACGAACGGTCGGCGGTGTCTTAGTGATAGGGTCCCGTTCTCACAATTTGGATACGGAACCCAAATAAGTACTCTATTAAACCATAAAACAAAGCAACGTTTGAATATCATTTTCCTCTCTTTGTCGCGATTCACACCCCAGACACTTTTTAAAAGGCTTTTGTCATTGTCAAGTGCATCTCGGGACATCATTGTAGCACGTAGACGGTCTAAGTACTTCCTTCTCTTTTTATCGCGATAAAAAAACATTTTGCAACTTCATTCGATTTTTTTTTATATCGTGTTGCGTTTCTCCCTTGCCATCTTTTATTGAATTTCCGACTTATATGAGTAGATATTTCATTAATAAGTGTATTTTGAATGTACATACATATGTGTCATTAACGACCATGGGCGTACGATAAACAAGTAAATCACAATCCCGCTAAATAATTGTCCTCGGCAAAACACTGCTCATCGCTTACAAATAAGCAGTC
>JADGIL010018021.1:0-10677 GCA_020352625.1 Cactoblastis cactorum
ATAGACAACTGCAACACCCACGGGGTTACAGAAGCGTTGCCGGCCTATAAAAAACCCCCGCCTTCCCCAAATGGGTAGAGCGAGGATGTTGGCTCTCCCACTCACCGGACTGAGCATGGCGGCTGATAGCCGCCATTAAGGCGTTGGTCTTCTGTGGGAGTGTGGTACTTCCCCGGACGAGCCGGCCCATTCATGCTGCAGGCTAAGAAAGCAAGCAGCAGGCTCCATACCACTACAAAAAACTTATCACTATTTCGGAATCTCCATTCCAACAATAAGCGCACCATTTTTGCTAACCGTGACATTCCAGTCTCGCGATTCTTGGCTCTGTCCACCCTGTAGGGGATATAGACACGATACTGCAACTATATTTAAATATGTTATAGACCAATTTTCATTTCATTTACAGTCCCAACTATCCGGATAAATACCCGCGTAGGAAAGACTGCGTGTGGCAATTCTCTACCACCCCTGGACATAGAATCAAGTTGATCTTCAACGTGTTTGAGTTGGAGCCTCATCAGGTAGTGTTTTTGTTATTATTTAAGTCAAAATATCAAATAATTATCTATATATATCAAACGGATTAAGTTAGCCCCAAAGTAAGTTCAAGACATATAATTATAGTAAATACATACTTCTATATACATAAATAAATATCAAAGACCTGGTCCAATTAGAAAAACATTTTCATCTTGACCCGACCGGGGATCGAACTTGGGACCTCATGATTAGCAGACGCGCATGTAAGCCATTACTCCACGGAGAGCGTCAACAAGGTGGATAACAATTTATTAATATGCCTACAACTTTACAACAAAATATATTCATAAATGCAAAATTAGCACATGAACAATAAAACGGCTTTTTTTTAAATAGCTCATTATATATCCCACTGCTAGGCAAAGGACTCCCCTTTCCGCTTTCACCATTACCTATTTTATTAAAGACTTGCTTTCGCTCGCCGCTTCGCTCGCTTTATCTTTCAACCAAGTCGCCATCCCAAATGAAATCAATGGTACTTGTGATTTTTATACTAAAATTATAATAAAGATTGAATTTAAAAAAAGCTTTGTTTGATTGAATTGACTACGCTCCTGAACTACTAGACCGATTTGAAAGAAAATCTTTCACCAGTAGAATCTTAGAATTTTTAAAAAGCTTATAGAATTTTCATTAAGCCCGAGTGAAGCCAGGGCGGGCTGCTAGTTATATCCATAAATTTCTACTCTATGCCTATGTAGGAATGCGCATACGACCACGTGACGATCTACGACGGGGCGTCCGCAGACGAAAAGACGCTGGGCCGGTTCTGCGGCAGCAAGCTACCGCACCCAGTGGTCGCCTCGCAGAACCAGATGTACGTCGTCTTCAAGTCCGACGCCTCGGTGGAGAGAAAGGGCTTTTTGGCCACGCATTCTACCGGTAAGTCTATTTTTAAACCCCCGACGCAAAAAAGGGGTGGTATATGTTTAACTTGTGTGTGTGCGTGCGAGCGCGCTTGTGTGTGTGTGCCACCACGACCCCGCATTTTCACCTGCTCTGTTCCTGTTCCCGAGGGAATTATGAAATATGGGACAGCCTATAGTCTACCTCAATAAGCGAACTGTCTACCAGTGAAATATATTGTTTTAAATAAGTAGTTCCTGAAATTATGGCATTGAACCAAACAAAAATCATTATCCGCTTTATAGCATAGTAGGTAACGATGGAAACTAACTCTCTATAAGGGCTTCCAAGAGTTGTTGTTTTTTAAAATTATATTTAAATTACTTGTTAAAATTAGATATCTATCCTATTATATACTTTTATAACAACTAAAGTACTCGTTATTTTCAGCATGCGGCGGTTACCTAACAGCATCAGACCAGGTGAAGCACCTATACTCCCACGCGCGATACGGCGACGATTCCTACGACTCGCGCGCCGATTGCGACTGGAGCATAGTGGCGCCACCTGGACAGTTCGTCAAGCTCACCTTCCTGACCTTTGAGTTAGAGCCGGAGGCGAACTGCGACTATGATTACGTCCAGATCTTAGGAGGTTTGGACGGCAGTGGTGGCGATTACGGCGCGTCGTGTGGAACAAAGGTAAATGAGCAGTGACTCTATCTGGCAATGTCAAATTGGTACTTTAATATCCCAAGGACGAAAAGTTACCGTATTCGTCAAATTACTATAGAACCTTGGACCAAGAAGAGAACCTAAACAACGCTACTGCGGTATCTAATAAGATGAAAATATCCAAATACTTTGGTGTTCCTAATAAATTGTCGAAGTTTTCTTATCTTTACAATTTACACTATTTTTATTTTTGAATTAACTTTTTAAGTTATAGCTGAAAATCTGTGCTTTGAATAATTATTATCACTGAAATAGGGCATTTGTTTGCTACACCAACACCACACACACATACATTTTCTTGCTTTTGACTTGCTTTAATAATTTTTTACAGTGCTATAGTACTGTTTTGTTTTACATATTTTTTGTGCTTACACACACTTAAACACACTTCTATTATTTTCTTTATCTATTTTATTCTCAGATACCGTCGGAAATAATATCAACATCTGAAGCTCTACTCGTAAGGTTCCGTACAGACGACTCGATAGTTTTCAAAGGATTCTCGGCGTCGTACCAAGCTGTCAAACCGGAGATCTCAAGTGAATACGACAGCTCAGAGAGTGAAGATGAAGAAGAAGAGGATGAGAGGATACCGCCTTTGGTGGTAGAAAGGCGGGGGCTCCGAGCGCCTTCGCCGCGGTACGTGCGGCGGCCCACGTGACGCTGGCCGCTGCCCCGACACCTGAGGCATAGGCGACCGCATCGCAATGCCAACAACCGGTTTAGACCAGTTCATGGGCCATTCTAAGTCGTTTGATGTGAGAAATTTAAGTTTAAAGATTTCAAATTTGTTATGCGCGATTGGTTACTAAAAAAAAAATTGCGCTATGTCAGACCAGTGTTGCCCGGTTAATAAAATTTGACAAATACCAAACAAGTAACTTTTTGTTCTAAAGAATTTAAATAGTTTTTACCATTTATTTTCCCTCAGTTTATTCTGATTTTCAAAAAAATCTGAGTAAAGAAATAAATTGAGTACAGAAAAAAACTGTGTGCCCTTGGTGTGATTATTGCATCGTGAGAGATTTATTTGTACCTACACTTTTCATACTGCTTGGATTATGATCTTAGTAACAAAGTAAGTGTAAGTATATTGACTTTATACACTTACTTTGTTAATATATAAATAACCACAAAAAATATAATAATAAGTAGGTACAACTTTTTGTTTCAAAAATTGATATCTTTTTAAACATACACAAGCAATGATTGGTTTTTCTATTACAAAAGTTAATACTAAAATTATGTAATCAAAATGAAACCACTTCATAGAATATATATCTCGATGATATTTTTCCTGTGTTCTCTTAATAAATTGATGATGTCATTAGAGTTGATTATTATTTTATAAATGGCATACGCGTTTGCGAGACAGCGGTTGCATCTTATAATTGGACTCAAAAGTATCAATTACGTTTGTGACTGAATAAAAATGTAAATATAGGTACCAATAGTATAAATTTTAATAAAGCGTCTTACTTAATTACAATAATGGTTACCAAGTTACATATATTCGTTCTACACTAAAAGTACTAAAACTGTATGTTTAAAAACAATCAAAAATATCGCCGTTAAAATATTTATTATGCAATTTCCAAGAATATTTTTTGTGCAATGTTTCATATTTCAATTATTTTAAAAGGTCGTAATCTTTATTTACTTAAACGTTTCTGTGATTACATTAAGGAGATTCTATGATACCTAAAATAATAGGTGTGCTTTCAAGTCAACATTATGTTACTTTCAATAATATCTACAAAATTAAATACTTGCCAAAGATTTGAATAGTTCGAATAAATGTCTTTAAATAATAAGAAATATAGAACGTAGATGTTTAGAATTGTTGTTACTAGTGCCATAATAAGTCAAATAATTACCTTCCATTATTCATTCCAATATGCTGCCATACTTAATATTGCGTATACCATAATTAGGATTCTATTCATGAATAAAAATTGGACAATATGTAATAATAAGTTATCACATAATAAATAATACGAGATTGTCATAAAACTAGGTGTTCGAATCCATATCAATTGATTAAGTAGACTTTGAATATCGTAACATCATATACTTATTGTATTTTAAGTTTAAGGAGATAATATGTATTTCGAAAGTTGAAAGAGACTTCTAAGTAGGTACTTTAAATTAATATTATTGTATTATTTAGAAAACATTGATCATTATGATAGGCGCATAAAACGCTATTCAAATTATTTAACGCTGTAATTAATCCTTTGGTATAAAAATTAATTTTGGATCCCATATTCATTACATAATTAATTTTTTTACAACTTTTTTTTATATGAGATAATTAAAACTAAAGTTATAATTGTCATGTCTCCATATAAAACCTGGCTTAGGTATCTGTTTTCTTTAGTTCAATTTTATAATGTTTACACGTGCCAAAAAGGATACTTATCAAGTAGTTGTTAAGGAATATGTAAAGTATGCTAGCAATTTGTAATTTAAGAAAAAATATTTATACGTAGGAATGTTATTTTTATTAAAAGATCTAAAAAGTGTCTATGATTTTTATTCATTGAAATGATAAAATCTTTTAAATCATGTATAAGGTAAATAACATAGAAATATTACAAACTAGCTGTCCCGGGCCTACTTTGTTGGACGTTAATTATAAAATAAATAAAGTGGTGTATAATAGTAAAATCGCACTTCTATTGAAATATCAAGTTCATGGCTGTTTTTATTTCAGTTCTGTGACGATGAACTTGGTTCTTTTCGATCCTTTTTTACCCCTAAAGAAACACACCTATTTGATTATTTTTGTTATAGAGCATTTGTGCCAAAATTTTAATTTGTCCCCTTTTCACCCCTTTAGGAGATGATGATTGTAAAATCCTTTCTTATCTGAGCACTACGTGATGACACAATATTGCTGTCCAAATTTCAAGTTTAAAGCTTCTATGGTTTGGGCTGGGTCGCTTACATTGGTACGGGTAGACACGTCTTATGCAAATCAGCAAGCTACGTGAATAAATAATGTCTTGCTAGGCCGCCTCCGCGAGGGCTTTGTAGAAGAGGCAGACCCAAAAACTGTTGGCGAAGTGGAGGGGTAAATATAACGGGTAGGGGGAAAGCGGACCCCGGGCGCCGAGCCATTATGGCTGCAACTGCGAAAAGACTCGATTAAAGGAAGAAGAATTATAAAAAATATTTTTTCACAAACTTTGTTACTTTTTATCAGTGGTAATAAAAAGGGAATGCTCTTGATATTTTATACGTTAAAAGTACCCGAAAGTACCAAAATTAACTATTAAAGTCTTATAGTACAAAATTTATTTATGGTGTGGCAACATTTGTACTATCAAACCGGGCTGTCAGTGTCATCATCATGCGTGACATTCTCAAAAGTCATTTTATTTACACAAATTCACGTAATTTATTTATTTCCTTTGTAGCGTCAGTTTGACCTGATTAAAAATTGCTTTCTAAAGACTTTTTTCTCAACATAGTTTTATTTATATCAATATTTGAGTTGTAGTTCACGAAAATGACGGCTGTGGCTTTTAAAGTAAAGAGCAAAAATGGACAGCAGATATTAAAAGATTTGACCTCTGATAGTACAGTGGGTGAACTAAAATTGTTTCTGTCTAGTATATCAGACGTAGGATGCGAGAGGATTTGTGTGCTTAGTGGATATCCTCCAAAGCCTTTGGATATAAGTAATGATGAAAAGAAAATTAGTGAAATAGGTTTGAAGACAGGAGAGACGTTGATTGTTGAAGAGAAGGCTGTCTCAACGAAGCCAGAGAGCAGTAAGCCTGCTCAGCTAATAGAAAATGGTATAGCATCTCATGAATCTATTGGGCCATGCAGACCTGGTATTCTCATGAAGAAGGTTGTCCCATCGGACAATTCATGTCTTTTCACAAGTATAGGTATGTATCAAGTATTTAAAATTTGAGAAATCAAGGTATAAATAACAGTAAGTTATGCACGTAAGAAGTCGCAAGCATAAACTAGTTTATAATGTATATAAGTTTTATCTGAGTAGAAGTAAATCTATAATTAGGCTACTTGTTATTGATTTTCTTAATTCCACTACCCACATTACAGATCTACCTACACAATTTAGAAGTTGTCTAAAGGTTATTCAACAATGAGATTCATTAATGAATACTTGATCTCCACAATATATTCATGTAGGTGATTAATTTATGTTTTGTTATGTTTATATAATTATGGGAGATGGATATTGATTTTTTTTAAATATAATCCTTGTGCATACATTAAATATTTTAGCTATACTGTGTAAAATATACTGCTAAATTGGTTAAAAAAGTAATTTAGTGTAAAAAGGGTAAAAAAAATGACAGCACTTAAAATTTGCTTAAAATATTATATTCCTTATCTTTATCCTTATGATTTTTTTAGCCCTTTGTATGTCCTACTGCTGGGCCTTATATAAAGGCCAAATAATATCCCTATTAACAACTTTTAATTGAAATGTCAGTTCAGTTCATTAGCTGATAACTTTGAATTACTAATCCATGTAAGTTTTATTACTTGATGTTTTTATGAACACACAATGTCTATTGTGTTGATGTGTGAGTGAGTCAGTGACCTTTTCATTTGATATAGGTATGTATTTACATATATTTTTTAACAAATAGTGTATTACTGTATCAATACCATAATAAGTGCAAGAATGTAGTTTCTGCCTACCCCTATGGAAAAAAGGTGTAACATGTATGTACATAAGTATTTTAGGATAAAGGATAAAAAGGAAAGGCCGAATTGCAGAATATTGTCTTCAAAGCACAAAGAAACATATGTATAAACTCAAACCTGTCGCTAATTCTGAATCTCCCTTCCACCAATAACCTCACCATTTTTGCGTGACCTTTGAGTCTTGCGACTTTTGGCTCTGTCTACTTCATCTAAAGAGATAGATGTAATACTGTACTTGTATCTAAACTCATAACTGTTTCATTACAGGTTTTGTTTTAAACGGCAATGTAGATACGTCAGTTCATACGCTTATGCGTCAAATTATAGCAATGGAAGTTGCAAGTGACGTGGACACATACAACGAAGCTATGTTAGGACGGCCAAATGCGGAGTATTGTCTTTGGATACAACAGCCTAGTTCCTGGGGTGGTGCTATAGAGGTATTTATTTACAAAAAATATATCCAACAAGCCTGAATATCCTGAATATTACAGCAATATTTGAGAATCTCTATTAAAGGGTATGTATGTCTGTCTTTTAATCGGGAAGTCCTAGGCTCAAATCCAAGTCATTTCAGGATGAAAAATTATCATTTTCTGATTGTTATTGGATGTTTTATGTATGTATATATACATATATGTTTTTGCTATTATACATTGTTGAGTTAATGTAACACAAGTTGTGAATTTGCTTTGGGGAACGAACTTACTTTACCATGTATTTTATGTATTTTATTTCGTCCCTAACTATATATTTACATTGTCAAGTTATTTGGCACATTGGAGCAACACTAACAATGACATTGATTGTGTGTTTTATCATTATGAATAACACATCATATCCTTATTTATTTTTTATAAACTTTGCTTTAAAAGTTACTACCAAAATAGTATAATTTCACTCATGTCTTAAATACACTTCAAGATTATAAAGACAAAAACGTACTTAACGTGTTGTGAGATGTACTAGAAGCATATTGTGTTGATTTCATTACATTCATTATGGCGAGAGGCATATTCGTAAGCCACGCCACAATCGACCTACAAATCTGTTTTTGACTCACACGCTTGAAATTCGTGTCAAATAATAATATTTGTATGATTTTAAATATGTATCCATCTTAAATCTTCTATTTATATGATTACCTTCGATCAACAATAAAGGCCTAGATTCACAGTTCTGACCAAAAAAAAAATACCATCCTCATTTTAATAAAGATGATAACTACTATGATTATTTCGACAAAGTTCCCTTTCCAGAATCTTGTATTAGAAAATAAGTATTAAGTTGAAACCATCTCAAATTAACAAGACTTGTTGAAGACTACTATTGAAGACTACATTTATATGCGATAAGCAGTGTTTTGCCGAGGGCCCTTGTTTAGCGGGATTGTGAGTCTAGTTTTTTTTTAATCGTATTTCGATGATGATTACATATAGATTTTATTTTATTTTAGGTAGCTATATTATCCAGATTTTATGGACTAGAGATGGCGGTAGTGGACACACTAAACGCTATCATCAATAGATTTGGAGAAGACAAGAATTATGGACAAAGAGTGTTTTTATTATTTGATGGAGTTCATTATGATCCGTTATATTTAGAACAATCTGATGTAAGTAATTGTGATTTTAAGTTATACATCATAATTCAGTATCACGTCTTTATGCCTAACAGGGTAGACAAAATCAAGAGTCGTGAGACTCGCAGGCCACACTTATCAGATGATGATTTATCAATGATATGGAAAGTTAGATATACTGACAGGTTGCTAGCCCATCGCCTAATGAAAAATCCCCTATTCTAGGTATTATGGGGTACTAGAATGATNNATCATTCTAGTACCCCATAATACCTTGATCTTAATTTGGGGCTGATTCAATCTGTGATGTTTGTCCCTGTGCATTTATCTGCGCGGAAATAGTAGCAGCTGTGGTGTTTTTTTTTGTACCCAGTCTACCATGAAAACAATTAAATGTATTTACTTATAACTTGTTATGATAAGAGCAATGATGAAGGGTCAGATGTATAAAAAGCAAGATAATAAAATGTATAATCACTTAATATTCTACAAATATCATAATTTTAACAAATATAAAATATTAGGAGATTTATAAAACACTATAATCTATTTATTGTCACTACATAGTATAAAAGAAAGTCACTTTCAGCTGTCAGTCCGTGTAGGCTTAGATCTGTAAAACTATGCAAGGATTTTGGTGCGGTTGTTTTTAATAGATAAGGTGATTTACAAGGGAGGTTCTTAAACCCTTGCGAAGCCAGGGCCTTTTATCATTACTAGAAGGAATGCAATATCTTTTACAACCGAATAGTGCATCTTGAAGTAATAATTTACCAATTTATTCAAGTGTTTTTCTATCACAGAGATGAGTATGTTGCTTATACATACATATGTGGTTATCTGTTTTAATATGATATTTTTTTAATGAGCTATTTCTTAAATTTTCTACGTGAGATGGCAGCACTTAATCGTCAGGTCCAACCAACAGTAAAAATACTTTATGTATTTTTAAATATTGTTATAGAATATATAAATATTCTTATAAATTATGTGTAAAATAAAATATTCAAATGTAAATTCACTTCGAGAGCAGGAGAAAAGATCAATTCAATATATACATACAGGTCAAACTGAGAACCTCATTTTTTGAAGTCTGTTCTTTCCAGGGTGGTATTCAAACAGTCTTCCCCGCTGAGGACATAGACATATACAGAGAGGCGGAGCAGTTAGCACACGAGGCGAAGTCATCAAGACAATTCACGGACCTTAACAAATTTACCTTGAAGTGTATGGTGTGTGACATGTTTCTAACTGGACAAGCCGAGGCCCAGAAGCACGCGAAAGAAACCAAACATACGAATTTTGGTGAAGTTTAGCATTAAATTTTGTTAACAGACAGGCTTTTTCTAAAGGGACTGATTGTGTTTTTGATAGCGATTTGAAGTGACAATCTTTATTGGTTTTTCGTTTGAGTGCTTCGTTGCGCTTGTTTGGAGCTGTACGCGTTTTATTTGCCAGTTTTCGTTATTTTCGATGAAGATATTACTTAGAGCTAGACGACTCAGAGACGGGTTTTAACTGTTATAAAAATAGTTGAACGCTGTCGCAGTCGCTTTTTGTGGGCATCTGAAAACGCAAAACGTTACAATTGGGTTTGTGATTCTTTTTTTTTATCACTCGATCTCTTTCACTCTGTTTCTTTTTCCCTCTTCTTCTCTCTTGAGTAAAGAGATAATATAGTGAAGTAACGCGTGCTCAGGAACTTGCGGCGTTGGATTTGAGTACTGAGTTTGAAAATTTATGATTGATTGAAAATAACTTGTCACTATAAAAACGGCAAAAAAATATTTGGCTTTGTAATAAATCTAATACTTGATTATTCTATTTATAACAGCAATAATATAATCACATCCAGTCATAGTTTTAGACTGTTAACACAGCTGCCGCCTTTTTTTAGTAATACATACATACTTGCTATACTAATATTATAAATGGGAAAGTTTGTTTGTACGTCTTTCACGTCAAAACGCAACGGATTAGTGTGATTTTTAAGTAGATATAGTTGAAGGGCTGGTGAGTGAAATATGCTATTTTTTTGTCTCTTTCTTCTCCCTTGATTTGACGCGAGCGAAGCCACGGGCAATAGCTAGTATTCGAATAAAGGATTGAAGGAATTATTTTGAGATGAAAGTGACCAATGTGTCCAATATTAACTACATATAACTATGTATGTGCATTAATGAAAAATCCATACTTATATTATAAATGCGAAAGTAACTCTGTTTGTTACTTAATCACGCCTAAACCACTGAACAAATTTGCATGAAATTTGGTATG
>JADGIL010018021.1:10687-20693 GCA_020352625.1 Cactoblastis cactorum
AAAACAACGCATTCCCATGGGAAAAGTTATTTCCCGGGGAGTCTGATCGCTTTCACTCCTAAATTGCTAGAGATTAACAACGCATTCCCAACCCTTTTTAAATAAGTTGTCGAGGATGTTAAACTTATCATACACGTATGTATATTAACTGTGGCTCCCAAGTTCCACAAACAATAATTTCCAAAAAGACGACCTAATGCGGACGAAGTCGCGGTTAAAAGCTAGTGCTAGCTATATACAAGTAATTAGGCAGAAAAGCGTGTGACCCACCAGATGGGAAGTGGTAATTGCGAACTACAACAGTGAGAGTGCTTTTGACTACCTTTAGGGCGATAAGATTGTTATTTCGAAAAAATATTGAATTTTTAGCCTTTCTCTAAAGAATTGAAGAGTGGTATACAATAAATAGTCTGCCAAGGCTGTCCGTTAACTCAATACCGATGCTTCGTAGGTAAAACATTAATTATTTTTATTTGAAGTAAAAAAACTACCACGCAGTGCACACGACTTGTCTTTATGGATAAAACTTTGAACTTTAATTTTAATTGAAAATGAACTATAGAACACACACCATAACTATTATTTATGTTCATAGTGGCTTTTAGGCTCTTTTATAACGTTTTATTGCGTCTTTGGCTAAAAAAGAAAATATTTTATAATCAAATTCAAAATTTTTCGTTTATAGATACTTTTTTTATTGTTTATGCTGTTAAGCACCCTTTTACACGTGTCTAAATATCATAGCGATATTCAGACTGGTAAAATTGACCTTTAAGACCTTGCGATTACCTCACCGCTCGCTTTTTAATGCAAAAGCCAAAGTATGTAGTATTTTGACTCGTTAAAAACATCAGATTTTTGTAAATAAATAAGTTTATCATTTTATTATAGTTGTGTCTTTGTTAATTAAACTACATAGATATATAGTGTTTATACAAATAAAATATATGTTATCTAGTTTTCTGGTTTGAATGTCAATTATTCTGGATATAATCTATAATAGATATTGTAGCCATCCATATATTACGTCACAGTTTAGGAGGGGAGAAGTCGACGAAGTGTGCCTTGTGTGACAAATAGGGGGCGGGAGGGGGTTACGAATAGGCGTTTTCAGCTGTAACATTAAAAATATTGTATTAGTTCTTTCAATTAATTACACGGGTGTTAAACTATGAAAAGTGGACAATAAGAAATTTTGTTTAATAAATCGATACTACATATTTGTTGGAAATTCATTTGGTGTTTATTAATTTGATCTTTAATGCTAGACGGACCATTATTAGCTATATTAAATCTCAAAATATCTAAGTTACTTATTCACATATGATTAACCAAACTATTTTGTTGCGCAATTTCAACTGGAATACATACTGAAGATTTAATTAGCTATTTATATGTAAATTTTAAGTAACATTACTATGATGTTAATTAGTAGTTATTTAGAAGTTGAAGGTAATATAGCAGTCACAGTTCACATGTAAAGACACGACATTGTTTCTGCAGAATCTAAGTAGGTACCTATGTAAATTATAATAAAACTGAAACATCTGTTTAATTAAATTATTTGAATGCGGTAGTCTTTTAACTTATCCAGTCTAATTTAATAAACAATATACTGGTAGGTAATTACCTCTACATTCGTGAAAAAGATTACAAGTTTGATTCCCAAAATTTTCAGGGGATTGACGCCGAAAGCTAAAGCTAGTATTAACATATTAACAAACTGACAAAAAAAAATTCTTAGAACAGTCAATCGCTCATCAGTTGTTTGTAACTCTGCGACTTTGCCAATATAACATTAACACGAAGTCCTTTTTGGAAACATTCAAATCACCCGAAACAGAAACACTTTTCCGTTATTGATTGACTGACTGACAGAAAACGCACAGCCAAATCTACTGAACGCAAGTACCTTTTTGGCATGTATGTTTCTTGGAGAATGAAGGGGAGCACTAAGAAATTATTGGAAAAGGCCACCCAGAAAGGATTGACAGGAGTCAAAGTTTTATTTAAAACTTAATCTACGCAGGCGAAGCCGCGGGTAAAAACTAGTGTGATATTTCATTTGCAATGGACACACTATTAGCTTAAGTAATTATTAACCCAAGCTCAGTTTTACGGTTGTTGTCTTACTTTGATTATATAAAAAAAGTACCATATAGATATTTATTGTTAATTCGAATAATAGGTATTTAGTCGTTTTTAGATTTTTGCATTGTTATAAAATGACTTATTTGTCAAAATAATGTAAAAAAAAAAATATAACACCACTGTAATAGGTAGTGAGTATACAAGGTTTGATTTTTTTTTATTGTATATCTACGAATTTTTAAGTGTATCGACAGCTCTATAATTATGTTGCTTATATACAAGTTTATATTTTAGCAGTTTGTTTCAATTATTGTATACTAATCAAATTCATAAATGAATTTAAGGTCATAATAATGTTTTTCCTATATTCATATTATTTATGTCATTTCTAAGAACGAGTCTGCAAAATATTTTAAGAAAATTGGTTTGATATTAAATAAAAATTGTCTTGTTTCTTCATTACATTTACGAGATTACTGTATACAATGTTTTTTTTTTATAGGGAGATTCTTCATTATTATGAGATTCTATGTAAAAAGGAAATTTTTAAACTAGGTACATTCTGGCAATCAAATTATACAAGGCGATTTCAAATTAAATTTTAACATTTGTTATTAATTTGAAAAAATTATGTAACCTTTTTTATTAATTTGTACAAGCAAGTTGCCAGTATTTTAATTACCTACCTAAATTTTTGGCAAAAATGTGGCATTTGTATTTTTCTTGGTTACCTTACTGAAGAAACTGTTCATCGCCTCTCATGTTGAATATCTCTCATATTTATTATAGTAGTAACCTCGTTACGTTTTCTAATAAATATCCTTAAAAAAAAAGTATATTTTATAAATCACTAAACAGTACAAACGTAAGGTGCGTATAAAAAATAATGAAAGGTAATGAAAACACAACGAAAATTTTATTAGATTTATTTTAACACAAAAATGTACAATAATCAATAAATATAGTAGTCACATCGGTCTTCTATCACTTGGCGTTATCCTATGATTCTTTATACAATGTTGTCATACAACATGATAGCTTAACTTACGGGAACTGTATAAAGAAAATTTACTTGTGCACTTTTTGGGCTATCCATAGATAGAAATGTTTTAGCACACTCGACCATGAATCAATACATAGTATTAAACAAAGTTTCTGCTGTCTGTCCCTATGTATGTTTAGATCTTTAAAACTACGCAATTTTGATGCGGTTTTCTCTAATAGACAGGGTGATTCACAAGGAAGGTTTTTTTAAACACTACATAAATTATTTAAAATAGAACCAACGACTCACACTAAGCTTTGAGCTTGTGTCGTGAACTATTTGAACCACTAACATATAAAGGGTTAATAAATCAACAACTTCGCAAAATTAGATAGCTAATAAAAATAACACTTTTATTCTATTGGTAGATTTCTAACATAACTTTATTTTTTTTTATGTCCGTTCGTCTGATTTGGAAGTCTATGTTACATTAGTAAAGAGAAAGGAAGCCAACGACACTAGCGCGTGTGCAACGCGACTAGAGTTATTAAAATTCAAACGGTCAATACAAGTATTTTTTATTTTCGTATAAAAGTAAATTTTAACGAATTATGAAGAGTTTTAGAACAAAAGTTGTATATGTTGTTTGTTATTTGGTGCCAAAATTGTTGATTTATAATAGCCCTGTATATCTGTAAAAAGCACAAGTATTAACCTTCCTGGGAATCAATCTTAAAAAGTTTATCGTTTAATTTCTTGCCTTGTGAGAATGTGAATAAAAAGTTGAATGTGCTAAACTCGCTACAGGCTACAGTGAAAGCAGTGTCGATTTGGATCATACAAACATTAAAAAATAAATTTTAGTTGAGTCGTAAATTTGTGAGCAATCGCGCGTAAAATTGTTACGTTTGGTGTGCATAGTATTTATAGAAAAACTATGGAGAAGGCTTATCGTCTCTAATAAATAAAAAAAAATTATCTAAAAATACGACGTGAACTAACTTTATTTTTAATTAGCCATAGAAAGACTCGTTACGTACTAATATAAATACTGTATTTGATTAAATATATACACGGGTTGTTTTCATAATTTGATATGGATTAAATTCACATACATATTTTAAGTATCAAAATTAAATGTCTTATAAAAATGCAGGAAAGTACTGTATTTTGATTAAATTTTAAAGTACAGTATATAAATAGTAAGGAAACTAAGTTATTTTTTTTATCCCTTAAAATGTCAAATTAAGAAAATATGGAACGAAAGTTTAAATTTTCTCGATTTTTTTGTCTAGAGAAACACGTCTTCCGACAAAAATGTCATTATTATAATTTTATATTATTTAGCTATATTTTCATCTAGATATACTTCTTAGAAGCCATTTAGATATAGAACCTATGGACGCCCAAGCTAATATAAACAGTTAAATATTGAAATAGAACATTTATACTATGAAATCTTTCAAAATCTCATAATTACATTGTTTTTCCTTCGGATTCGCATTTGTACAATCGATAACTATATCTAAAGTTTCGTAATTAGGCTAAGTAATCGATTACCTAATTTTAATCGCAATTTTTTTTAATGAAAAGTCAAATAACTGTCTTTTCTTACTTTCATTTTTCTTACTTTTATAGCATTCGAATTGGTTACCTATTTTCGAATCACAATTTATTTTTTTAAAGAAAATTCTCATAACCTATTTAGATATTTTTGTTAAGAGTTGAAACTGAACACAATCATTGCAGAGTAGAAAATTGTAATAAGCACAAAACTTTCTTAATGAAAGCCATAGCTAAAAGCATAAATATAAAATAACAAAAATCAACAAGATTTCGCTTAAAACTAATAAACAAATCTAGAAATCTCCTTTGTTTGAAGGATAGACGCAAAATGCTAGGAGCCGAGTTCACCAACTTTATAATGGACTGATTAACACTTTAACAGCTGATTTAATTTTGTTTTTTGTGTTCACCACATGTTAACCAGCGATTATAATCACAGATCATTAAAACATATATGTACATACATATATGCGTTATAGCGACCCGGCTTGTGCGAACAGATCTATTTTGACTGGATATAGGTTCCCGCTGATAGTTGTCATTTACTACAAGTCTGTGTGTCTCTTGGTTTTTTTTAGAAAAAGCAGATTTGTTCAGTGGTTTTTTTTGCAAAAATACAAGCAGCAAAGTAACATATTTTACCTACGTCACTAGCATACGCGTAAACTTCAGTGATTGTAACAATGTGTGTGTGAAAATTTGGCGTCATCGGTTCCCGTACAAAATTCGCAAGGTGGCCTATTTCCTTATGTTTTTATGATCTGTGATTATGATCCTGTGATCGCCTGTTTAAACAGGCGTCGAGATTTGATCGTTCGTTAAGTAAATCACCTGATTAGATCAAGTCGGTGAACTCGGGCTTAAGTGCGAGCTCGAGATACTGATTAAAGTTGTCATAGAAAAATCATTTTTTATGGTTACACGAACTGTCAATTTTTGAGGTTAGAATTTTTATTATCTATAAGTTCGTATAGTAAAATAAATTGAGGACGTAAATAGGTATATGAGCTGCGAAATATACTTATTGTTAGTTTTACGAACGCTTTACCATTTTCATATCCAATTTTGTGTAGTACTTAATTATTGCTAAAAAAATATTGATTTAAATAACTCAATACAATTTGTCACAAAAATAAGCTATATTAATGCCGCTTGGACAGTCTTGACTGTTCAGTGTATAATCAAAATTAACAAAATATATTGCTATGTAAAGGTATATTATATTGCTCAGTTTTTTTTTAAATAAATGATTTCTATTTCTGAGCCATGTTAAAAGGATAGTAAATTAGATATTTATACTTCAACTCGCAATAGTTTTCCGTATACTGATAATATTTTGCCTATCAAAATACTTTTATTATTACTTAAAAATAAATTATTTACTGCTTTTTGCCGCTTTGCAATCAACATTCGTATGAAGAAATCCTTTAAAATATTGCTTAAAAACATTCACTGTGCGGGCTTCCGCTTTTTGACTGGCAATATTTTATCATCTGAAAAAAGAAAACTAAATATTGACGTGTATAAAACGTATTGCTTACAAAATAAGTTACTGCGCAGGCTTTGCGAACGAGAATCTTGGCAGGCTGATGCCAAACTTGGTCTCGAGGCCGGTGAGAACTGGCATGGCCACTTGGTACCCGCCGATGTGTTCCGGTTTCGCTTTCTGTTCCTCCATAGGAGTCGCTACGTGCAGCTCGGAGCCAGTCGGTCGGCTGCAAGGGGAATAAATTTGGTTTAATGAGAATTATTGTTCTATTATATCATCTCACTGAAAGTTAATTATTTTTGTGATGCAATTATGTTGTGAATTTTTATTAAATGAACATGTGCGCAGTGTCCATTATTCCACCCCCCCCCCCCCCCGTGCCCTCCACGCGTTTTGGGGTGACAGCTTTTAATTTTAAAATAATTAAATTCTAAATAAAACATACATTTAGAAGAAATTATTTTAAAATTATCTCCCAAGACGCTCTTCTAAAAAAACATATAGAGACAAATCACACAGATTTAGCCCCAAAGTTAGAGTTTAGACCTTGGAGATAACGATACTATATTTTATAAAAAAAAAACACATAGATAAGCAAACATCCAAGACCCAAGCCAATCAGAAAAATCATATTTTCCATCATGACCCGACCAGAGATCGAACTCTGAGTAGTCATCAGGCAAGTTTACAATTACACCAAGGAGGTAGTCTAAAGTATTTGATTCATATATTTATAGTGTAAAGGCCAAGTAACAAATACTCACGATCCTCCGAAGTCTACGTAGAAGAGTCGCTGCAGAATTTCATACGTTACTAACGTCACACCGAACTGAGGCGACGATCGCAACACGCGCGCTGGAAGATACCAGTTTCATTGACGTGACTTAATCGAGAGTGTTCTTAGCTATGTTTTTAATCTATCATCGTAGAAAAAATTAAAAAGGAAATTGCCGATTTAAAAGTGCTATAATTTAGATCTTTACATAGAGCGGAAAGACCAGGCCGAGAAAACCGTTCACTGACGTTTGACGTTGACATGAGTGCGCACATGAACGCATAAATATTTGTCAATATCCTCTTAGGCGATTAAAAAAAAGACTTACCTATTGCTCCCTTCCAGAAAGCTCTCGCGCCTTCCTCCGCGTAAATCTTCTTAGTTGCGTCAATCACACCGCTGTACGTCGTTTGACCTGTTCTCGCTACCACCTGACCGAAAAATAATTATCATTTTTTATTTCTAACCATAATTATCAGGCTATCAGGAAAATTTTGGACATCCACAATTGGCACTTTCTTAAAATGCCCCTTCATCCAAAATGCATGAAAGGATAATCATACGACATTTTCAAGGGCCATGTAAAGGCAGGTACAGACTGCTGTAACGTAACATGCAATGTAACATGAAAGAAGCATTTCATAAGTGTGGACGCAGTGCGTGCACGCACTGAGCATGTACGTACTCGTACTTTTACCCTGTGTTCTGCGAAAAAGCCTGTGAATCTAGTTCTTTATTGTTGATCGAAGTTGTCGATGCCGTAAATACCTGTAGCCTGGTCTTGATGACGTCAGCAGGAGTCACAAGAGAAGCCGCGGGGATGCCGGCGATGGCTCCAGCTGCTAGCAGCGTCAATGGGTGATTGTAACCGTTCTCGTCTGCGAATTTCGCCTGTTATACGAAAATTTAAATTTTGATTTATTTATTGTCATAACAAGCAATAAATAAAAAAAGAACCCGACACAATATAACGAAACACACTTCAAATTCCCTTTTTCGTCAAGGGTTAAAAACATAGCTAAGAACACTTTCGATTAAGTCACTTTTCTAACAAAAAATATATTATCCAAATCGGTTCACCCATTTGGGAGCTATGAGTACAGACAGAATGACACACACTTCAAACTTATAAACCCCCTCTTTTTGCGTCGGGGGTTAAAAAGATTTACATATAACAATTATCACACAAAATTACATAATTAAAAATAGATAATATTCTAAACATGCTATCAAAAAAAGTAAATGTAATGAGTTACAATACAATTTAAAAATAGCAATCAGAAAATTAACTACTACCAGCATTAGAAACATCAATAAAAAAGCAAAAAAAAATTTGCAATTTGAGTTATATGCCTTAAAAGTCGCATAAATGAAATAAGACTCACCTTAACATGGGCATAGGCCGGGAAATAAATAGCGCTAAACGGAACATCTCTGAGCAAGCAAGCTTTGGCTCCCTTGTACAGTCCAAAGAGGCCTAAATCCTTTACGACGGACCAGGCGCGGACTTTCCCGCCGCCCGCGATCTCGCCAGCGACTTGCAAACGGATTTTCACGATCTCCAGCGGATTTGTGAACACTACTTGAGATCCACCGGCCTGGGTTTAGAGAAAATGGATTTTGTACATTTTTTTAGACTGAAAATAACTTGTGGATTCCATCTGTGTATTTCAGCAAGACTGTGGTAAAACGCAGTCAGGTAAAATTTGTAACTTTATTTGTTTGTTTGTAAGGGCTAATTATAACGGAAATACTGAACCGATCATGAAAATTCTTTCACAATGAGAAAGCTACACTGTTCAGGAGTGCTATAGGCTATATTTTAACGCGCAGCAAAGTGGGCACGGGTTGGCTAGTAGATATAGTATTTATATATATAGCGGTGTATTGAGTCGCCAATTTTTAAGTTCGACCTACTACAATACATGTGTGAAAACATCATCAGATATATAGACGGACAGACAGAAAAAAATGGCCCCTTTAATATCTTCTACGTAAAGACGTTGTCCAGTTACGATTTAACTATATTAAGAATAGATGGTGAAAAGACTAATTGGAGGCCAAAAGAGAAGTCTGGTAGTCTGTAGCTTAAGATATAAAAGTTTATTAAATACTGGCGTAAAATGCTTAGGACGGTCTAATTTCTGAATAAAAAAGGATCCATGCTCCCATGTTATTTGGGGTCGGCGCAGTATGTCTTATTCTTCCATACTCTTCTGTCACTCGTCAAAAGGTCATTCACACCCATTTCCCTCATATCCTTCTTCACACAGTCTATCCATCTTTTCTTTGGTTTGCCTCTCCCCTTCCATCCATCATCATTCATATTCATTACTCTCTTACTAATATGCGTTTCATCCCTCCTCATAACATGCCCATACCATGCCAATCGTTTCACGCGAGGCTATACTATTTATTAGTGAGAAATAGACAAAAAATGTACTTACACATGCACCGGCCAAAACTTCTGCGTAAATACTAAGATTTCCATTTTTATCCATCATTTTGTCTCGCACTAAATCGTTAACCTGCGGAAGAAATACGTTTCAGAAAACAGGCACAAGAATTAATATCATAAGTCGTATTAAACAATTTTTTTTTTAATTAAATCCTCTTTTAAGTATTAATAAACTTTCAAAATTGTATCCTGATATTTTCATGTCATATAAGACCTAGAAATTACGGACATTCCTTTTGAACTAAGGAACTATAAAAAGGTTGCATTTTCTCAGTGTCATTCTCTACTTTTATAAATATAAAAGTAATTTTTTTTAAAATATAGGGACAATTCATACAGGTTGAGTAAATCCCAAAGTAAGATCGAGACTTGTTGTACAAGTTCCATAAAAAAGTATTGATTAAATAAGAGGACTGGCTGGTTTAGTTGAGAAGTATTTAAAAAAATGGAATGTCATAAATGGAATGGCATATATCTGTGGTGAGATCCAAGCGGTTTTTTTCTCTGTCGTAGAGGTGATTTAGATCTATTACAATATTTTTGTAACAAAGTTGTAGATTTCGTTATACAGTGCAATATATAGTTTATTTCTTAGAGTTCAACTATGGCCGTTTGATTTTATTCCCCATACATTGTACATAG
>JADGIL010018037.1:0-16509 GCA_020352625.1 Cactoblastis cactorum
CTAAAATATCTTTTAATGGCAGCCTATTTAGAAAATAAATCATGAAATGTTAATTTATAATATAACGGCAGATAACTAAGTCGTGATTTTTGAATCACTTGTTCAGATTTTATTTACGAACGTAATTTAAAAAAATAGTGAAATAATTGTGTTTTTCGAGAGTTATCATGTTTACTGAGAGATATTGTGATAAACATTTGATGAAATTTTTTAAAAATATTAATTTTTTTAAATGAATTCAGCAATTAATCGGCTCTAACTTGGATGAAAAATGATAATTAATGTTTTTTGTCTTTTTTAGTCTGCGAAGTAACTGTAACTGGGGAAATTAATTTATTTTGGATAAAATTCCTGCGAAACATCGTATTATGATTTTGAGGCGACAGTAGAGCATACCTACGCTCGCGCTTAAGGCATGCAATATTATATTTGTTTAAATAAAATCCAAGATCCAGACTAATCAGAAATATATCATTTTCCAGCTTAACCCGACCGGGGATCGAATCCGGGACCTCCTGATTAATAGATGTTATATATTATATAATGGCAATATATCTACCATAGATATAGAAGATGGAGACTATATTCTACTATCTAATCCTAAAAATCCAATATAATACTCACCTACACTCGGGTTCCAATTAGCATCTTGGGCTCCCATACTTTTCGGGATCTTATAATAAAACTATAAACGCTTAGGTTAATCATATAATTTATTAGTTAAGCTATGAATGTTATATTAACTGGTATATTCATGAAAAATACGAAGATTACGCGATGGTGGCATTATGATGCATTTTAAGATAGTACAGTTGAGCTTGCGATTCTAACTCCTGGAGTGATTTGACTACGGGCGCCATTTGACTCACGTGATCCTGTAGAAATAAAAAATATTTTAACATTCTGAACAGTAACAACTGGAAAATTCTAAGCGTTTTTCATGTCGTTCGGAGCCTGGCGTGGCGTAGGAAGTGGCGTTTAATTTAAGTTTTTTTTTTATTTCGTCAATATTTTGCAACGTGTAAACAAAGAAAAAATAGGGAGAATATTGTTATAAAGAGCGTTTTACAAGTTTGTATTTAGTTTCACCTATGATCAAATTTTGCAAGCTAATTTCATCCACTTCCTAGCATCCAGTTTATCTGAAAATTGGCATGTATCTTTATTATCCGTGATAATGCATTATTATGACAAGCATGATGGTGCACCCAAGATCGGCTCCTTGAGAGAACTCCTCAATGATTAATCGTACGAAATTGAAATTTGTACCACGCATGGAACTGATGGAACGCCATTAGTTGTTCCTAATAACAATAAAAGCTTGTGCTAAAATGTAATTTTGTAAAAATCTAGATTAGAAGAATCTTCGTTAAGACGTTGGGGTAGACAGAGCCAACAGTAGTGTTATTCGTAGGCCACGCTTAGCTATATAGTGCGTATAGAATAAAGAATGAAAATATATAATAAAGAATGACAAATTACCTGGTACCCAGTGCCGACTTGCTTTCTCTTCTCACCATAGACAACTTTCCCATCAAACTCGTTGCAGGGAACCTTCATGTCGCTCTCAATCTGCTGGATCGTGATGTTCAGGTGGTCTTCGATGTCCGCTAAGTACTGGGAACGACGTATTTATTTTTCAGAATAAGAATCAATAATTTATTTGCGAGAATACAAGTTTACAGTCAAGTTCTTAAAATGAAATGTGTACGTATGGCAAACATAAATTTATCATCTGTCAAAATTTCCCATGGTTCATGTGATACAGCCTGGTTATAGGGTTTCCAATTTTTCTTTGGATAACCTGATTTTGGATTAGAATATTCTAAAAAGTCATTAAAATTACCTGTGGCTCATTGTACCACATGCAGCATCCCTTGGGCCGGTCGTCGATGAGGTTCGTGTTCCAGCAGTTACGGCCGCGCGACGCGCACCACTCCCCGTGATACCACACCTGGATGGAGGAAATTCATTATAGATTTGCATATCACTAAAGCTACATAGAGACAGACGGCGGAAAGCGACTTTGTAGTGTTATAGAAGAAGATTGTTTTTATAAAAAAGGCAGGCAAATGAGCAGGTGGGTCACGTGATATTAGGTAATCATCGCTGTCCATAGACACCTGCAACATCCGGGGGGTGCGTAGACACAGATGCGTTGCAGGCCTTAGAGGAATTTATATGGCGTTTTCTTGGTTCCGATGTCGTATTGGTCCGGAAATACAGCAGCAGACAGTTTGTTCCATAGTGTGGTCGTACGTGGTATAAAAATTTTGCTTTTGACACCGTATGGTGATCGACGAGAAGATATTAACATAAATTAACTTCTTAAAATTCATACAAGAAAAGATCTTTTGATACCTTCTCCGGTACAGTGGAGACAAGTGATATGGCAAGCCCCATGCGCTCGGCGCGGCCCACACGCCCGATTCTATGCACGTAGTTCGACTTCTCGTCCGGGAGAGTGACGTTGATCACTGAAAATGAAACGTTTTGATTATTTTAATTTTACTTCAAGTAAAAAAGTGTTATAAGAGTTGTACTTAATTATTACTAGCTTTTGCCGGCTTCGCTCGCGTAAATTTTTGGATAGAAAAAGACAAAGTAGCCTATGACTCTCCAGCCGTTATCAAAATCACACGTTGACGTTGCTCCGTTTTGACGTTAAAGACGAACAAACAAGCAAACACACTTTCACATTTATAATAATAGCATTGATTTGCCTTAAAACATGTACAGTAAAGTTGTTTCAGTCCATTTATAGTACAAAACATAATATCATATTCGTAAATTGTAGTAAATCTTTTCGAACTTTTTTTACTTAAAACTTCCTTCCCTTAACATTAAAATTTGTTCTGTTTAATGAAAACTTGGTTAGGTCCACTATAGCACTATAGTAGAGTTTAAATCACCATTACAATTATAACCACTTCAACTCATCATGTTTGACAGCTATCTTTAAGACCTTCGCAGCATAAATGTTAACATGCCTGCCTGTTACTCAGGAGGTTGTGGATTCGATTCCCGATAAGTCCTAGATAGAAAAAAAATATATCTATTTGGTTTTGCACGATAAGTTTTTAAAGTGCCAACACCGCCATCTACTGGCGTGTAGAGAAACGATCAACTCACTGAAAGGCAGTCCGGATATGTCAATGCCCCTGGCAGCCACGTCGGTGCAGATGAGAAACTTGACCTGACCCTGCTTGAACTTCTCCAAGTTGGCCTTTCGCTCCTGGGGTTTGCGGTCGCCGTGGAGGCACACGCACGTAAACTCGTTGCCGAACGACTTCAGGTAGCGTTCTAGATTGTCACAGTCTAGCTTTGTGCGACAGAAGATAATCGCTCTGAAAAACAAATTTAATCATCGACGTACGATAAAAAATTATCACAATCCTGCTAAAACACTGCTCATCCCTCATAAATGAGCAGTGTTCAATTAGTCTCGTTATTTGAGGTCAATTTGGAACACAGTTATTCAATGGCGTTCAGCTTTTTTAATCTGATACTTTTGTATGGAAATCAGGAATCTTATTTCTACTACAGGACAAATATTCAAGCCTTTTAAAAAAACTCGGACATCGCTAATTATGGGCGTTTATCGGAGGAAATATAAAAAATATTGTATGACTATAACAACTGAGTTAGTATTCCAAAACTCAAGTCTTGAACTTACTTTGGGGCTAACTCATGATCAAATAAAAAAAATAAGATTTTTTATTCAAGTAGGCCATAAGTTAACACTTTTGAATCGTCAATTTGCTATTTTTTATTAATTGCAAAGCTACGAACTACCAGTGCTACTAATCGTGTAATTTGTCCCTTAACTCACCTGTCCATCTTGTGTTCCCTGATGGCTCTCAAGCAGTACTCGCCCTTCAGGATTTTGACGGCTTCCGACAGGGTCTCAGGGGTGGTGTTGCCACTGCGGATGTTATCTTTAGCATGCACGCTGTCTGTTTGCACGTGTCTGAAAAATAATTTCACTTTTATTTTATTTTAAAACGCAGGGGAAAATAATATCTAAAAATTTACTTAAGATGCTTTTAACCGGCTTTACTCTGGGACGGGAATCTTAGCTAAATTCCTGTTAAATGAATGTTTTTTTTACACCAGATAATACTGCTTTGACACAACTGCTTCCTATGAGTCAAAACACACTTAAATCTTTTATAACTTCTATAACTACTTATAAATTAATCTACTATTATAATATATTCAAACGTAATATTTTTTGTATCTTTCAGTTTATAGGTAAGAAAGAGAAGGCATACTTCCGCAGGGTCTCCCAGTCGCGGTCCCGCTGCGGGTCCACCATAACCACCACGTGGTGCACGGTCTCCGGCACCGCGTCCTCGCCTTTCAGATCTACCCACGTCGGGAAGTGCATTAGCTTCTCCTGTAATCACACATGGAATACGGATGAAGACTTGGTTAAAAGATAATATTCCAAGGGCCGAGTTCACTGCTTGATCTAATCAGGTGATTTACTAAACAGACAATAACATCTCAACGCTTGTTTAAACAGGCGATCATAATCGTCGGTTAACGTAAGGTAAACACGAAAAAATATTAAGTCACCTTTTTAAGTGTTAATCCAGTTGTTTAATAAGTTGATGAACTCGGCTTTAAAGATATTAAGAAATACATATAATTGACCGTGAAATAAAGTGATTCTCATTTATCATTTATACTCATTTTGCATGCTTAAATATTTTCTTTCAGCAATTTTTTTCCATTTTAAGAATGCCGATCAAACCCCTCATTATCATTAAAACGGATATTCTTATAGCCGTATCCTGCGTTCAGCATAAAGAACAAACACAGCGTGAGAGTTAGAAAACCGAACTCATACCGCCATCTTTTTCACTTCGAAAGCGTGCAGCGTGGCGGAGCAGACGACCATCTGCAGCCGACGGCCGTCAGAGGTGATCTTAGGGATCTGACGGTGTAGTCGCTCGACTAGCTCGCCGTAACCCGCTTTCAGTAGCCCGTCTGCCTCGTCCAGCACGAAGAACCGGCAGTGGGTCAGGGCTAGGTAGCCTGAAGATGACGATTTTTTATTTAATCTTTTAATTATACTTTATAAATAAGTGTAATTAATCTACGTACTTGTTTAATTTTTGCAATTTATGAAATGTGTATTTTTTATTTTTATAATTCTTGTCAGTATTCGCGGAAGTTCAGCGTCGTGGCTCATAACATGATCCACGACACATGATGAGCGAAGGCCGTTATGATATTTTTGTTAGTTTTAAGTTTATAAAACTTGTAGCCAAATTAACCTTTTTTCTTTGTTACTTTTTAATCTAGTAAATTTAAACTAATGTTATAAAGTGAACAAGTCTGTTTGATTGGTTGTCCCAGGAACAACAATATATTAGAAAGACCAATTGCGAAAATGAGACTGATCTCACCCAGCCCATCATTATGACTACAAAACATATACAACCATATGCCAAATTATATAAAAGATATCAGAGAAAAATCAGAAAGCATCTCTCACATGTGTGTAGATATGGCTGTAGATCTCAAACACCATCAAACATTTGTATAAACCTATCCTAGGATTGGTTCAGGTTTACCCATTGGATTGCAGAGGTCATCTGGAATAGGCAGTGGACCCCGGGATCTGACTTAGAATCTGATCATCAATGCACCAGATCAGATAAGAGACATTATATAGATAAGCAAAAGACTTAAAACCTACCTCCTTGAATAAGGTCCTCGAGTCTCCCAGGAGTGCCAACAACAATGTCAATGCCCGCATTCAGCTGATTGATCTGATCCTTTACATTAACTCCTCCCACTACCAACAGCTCTCGTATTTTAGGATTCTCTAGATACTTCTTAAACTTAGTAATTTGATTGCAAGTCTGTTCTGCCAGCTCGCGGGAAGGCTAATAAGAAAATAATTTACAAATTAAGTTCCCCATACAAATATAATTTACTACATGTAATCTTTATTTAGAAGCCCTTTTATTAAATAATAAATGAAACGGGTGACACCCCTGACCCACGGGTGTTGCAAGTGTCTATGGGCGGCGGTGTTCACTTAAAATCACGAACGTTGATTGAGCCTGAACGTTTGCCGCCCTCTTTCATAAAAAAAATAGAAAGTCACATTGCAGTTATTTTTTATATTTTTACTTCAATATACTACATGAGCCTCTCAAAGCCAGAAATTTGTTTATAATATCTAATTATCTATATCTTTAAATTGAACAATATGAATAACTTGTACAACTTTATTGCTTCAATATCTGGAAAGAATAAGATCAAAAAATCATACCTCTATGATGATAGCCTGTGGAGCATTGTTGACTTGTTTTTCAGCTACCGCACCGGCTGCCACTGAATTATTCTTCACATACTCTTTAGGAGCTTGTCTCAGTGCAATATATTCTCCTGACGGTGGAAACTGTATAAATAATAATGGTATATTAAGTGCTTTTTTATATTTAAAATATCATGAAAATTTCTCATCTTCATTTAATCATAAATATCAAATTAATAAATTTTATATTAATGTGTATAATTTGAATAAAAATGTTTATAATAGGTAGGTAGTTGTTTGAAGAGTTGAATAAAAAAAATTCTACCTTGAAGGGTGTAGCACCAAAGTTAAAGCTCATTTCCGCATTCTTTAGCACAACAGCAGGGAAGTAACAGTCAGATTTCCGAGACGGGTCCACTTTGAATGCCACTCCCAGGTCCTGTCCATTCTTTGTGTAGCTCATTTCTCCATTATTTAGATTTAGCAGGCAACCTAAATGTATTCATATATTTTTGCACTTATTTAAGTATACACATATAATAATTTTATATCAGAAAAATTTGAATAAATGTGTGTAATAAAGTTACATTGGTGATAAAATTCTTGTACTTTACAAAAGATGAAATATTTTTAATTAATTTATTTAGATTTATTGCAAAATGGAAAATATATTGACTATTATCAGAATTAATCATACACTTATGTAAGGTAATAGTGCTTGTACATATAGAGGTATTTATTTATTACTGTACTCCACCAGTTATGTATGGGTTGTATTGTAAACGGGCTGTTTTCCGCAACTTAATGACTGTGCGCCTATTTTAAAATTGTGTATGGGTTACATTTAACATGTATATATCTATGATTGCATCTACAAGTGCTCTGAAGCTTTGCAAAAAAATCAAGATAAACATTAACTACGAGTATGCTTAATGATGCTTGGCTAATAGTAAATATTGACTTACCAATTACATCATTCATTCCAAAAGGACCGCCATAGTCATCAAACTGCTTGGCATTTGATTTCTTGCCCGTGCCACCATAGCCAAAGCCAAATCTGTCCGTGCCAAGATCAAGTTTTGCCTAAAATAATTATTTATGGATAAAAAATAAATATACAAAAATTGTCTTTTGAGCCATATGTGATCTATCAATGTACATTACATTAATTATATAAAAACATTGTTTAGCTACTTAGTAGATATATAAAACTTACTGCCTGTGTAGACCAACCCACACGACATAGCCCTTCATCAGTAACAGTTGCCTCATAATAGTAGGCCCCTTTCGTGTGAACTCCTTTAGTTGCACGGCACCCATGCCAGCCCTGCGGGTCTCGAGACTGGCAGCGCAACCCATCAGGCGTTACAGCGAGTGCATCGGTACGATCGAAAAATGACATAGTCCATTCCGAGGACGTTGTTTGTAATACTTTACTAGTCTTCCCTTCTTGGATATCTTTTAATGTCTCCCACACTATTTGTAATATAGGTAAGCAGAAAGCACCAGTCTTTCCACTGCCGGTTTCAGCTGCCATAAGGACATCACCACCTCCGAGAATTAAAGGAATGGCTTCTGCTTGGACATCTGTAGGCAGAGTCCAGTCCATTTCTTCAATAGCTTTCCCTAACTCCGGCAAAACGCCGAACTCTTCAAACGCGGTCATAATAGCTGTTTATTTATTGTTTTATGTTAATACAATGAGATATAATTGGAAAAATTTACAATATGTTCACAATTTGCACAAGACAGCCGGTGAAAAATCACAAAAAAACATTAGATGACAGTGACAGTAGGCATGGCATGGCGATCTGAGATCGATTAATCAGACAATCTATATTTATAATCTGTATTTGATTAAAAAACATAGACTCAGCAAATCGGAAAAAGATCAATTTTTGCAAAATCGATTCTTTTCACCTCGATCGTTTTGTGAATCGATTTATTAGACTTCATTCGAATCGATTTAAAAATCATTCTTTTTTGGAAAGAATCGCCATCCCTAAGTGACAGTTTTATGAAGACGGTGATGCTAACATAGCAGAAGTGTTACCATATAAGAAAAGCAATTAGCAATCTCTATTCATCATTCCATCATCATTTCAGATATTGAGATTCCACTGAAAGACTGGAAGTTTAGCAAAATGTATCTCAAATTGATAAAATCTAAAATTAGGTATATACATAAAATCTAACTTTTCATGACATTGGTTTAATTATGTATAGGCTGTTTCCCACGGAAGTAATAAGTAATACGTACAACAGGAATATGCATTGGGCCAAAAAACAAGCTGAAAGAGATAGTCGCATGCATTATGTATGAGTTTACGAGGTTAGTGAATCTCTCTTCTACTGTGACAAAAGAAAGTGGATACCGCGTACGGATACCGCTTTGCCTTACCACATCACAAATCAAGTTTTTGGTAAATGAATAAAGTCTATAAATGAATAAAGAATATTTTGATCTACTTGATGAACATCCACTGTGATAATGATTTTATTTTGCCTCTTGTACGACGATACATCTTCCTTTTTTTAAAACCATCAGTAATCACCCATCATAGCCGGATCCCATCGTCCTTGGTACATATTTTCAATTGTTCTCACGTCTTGATGAAACCTTTCACTTTGTTAATCGCTTACTGAACCGAGATTATTAGGAAAAAAGTCTAGATGTGATTATAAAGAATAAATCTTAAGAGAAATTTTGCAACCTAAGTCGTGATATGACTGGAAAGTCATGTACTGTATAGTCAGCTTCTTTATTGCCTAGAAAGTCCTTCACAACGGCGAGGAAACAATTCCAAGCTTTAAGTTTGTTTTCATTGAGTTTTTGGGAAAATGTGCTATCTTTAATCAATTTCCTTATCTGTGGTCCTATAAAAACTCCTTTTTTTAACCAATAATATGCAAAGAAGGTAAAATAACATTTTTTGGAACGACAAGTGGCGTATATTTGCCATTAGCGTTTCCTAGTACTAGTAGTAGCCACTATTTGAATTAGGTAAAATTTCACGATATTTTAATGTTACTGTTAATGTGTATGTAAGCGAGTAGTCTAAAACGAAAAATTAACTTTCAGATTATGTGGGTATCTAGACCTGTTATAAAGTATTTATACTAAAATCCGTAATCAGTGAGGGTAGTACATCAAAAATAAGTGGTCATCGATGTTGATGTCTAACCACTGTTCCCTTGTAATCTTAATGGCTAATAAAGTTACAATTAAAAATAATAATGAATATTTAAGATAAAATAAGATTCAAGCATTTATAAAAATAACGAAATATTTTAACAAAATCAATCATTTTACAATGATTCAAAGTTGGCCGGAAAAAGGAAAAAAAGCGATTTCTTAGGAAAATCCTTTAATTTTGCAACACAAAAATAAAAATTTGAAAACAGTTTCTTATCAAACTATTGTCGTAAACGCAATATTTGCGATTGCTATCGAACAAAAACAGCTCTATTTGTGAACAAAATACTTGATTGTGACGTCACAACCAAGCATCATTAATTAGTGTGGGTGGAGTGTCTAAACTAGTCCAGAAATATCTGATTTTATTTTTGTCATATCTATGAAAGTTTGCTATTTTCAAAGTTAGTAGATTCTATTTGTGTGACACCTTTTAAAAAAATATATAATAGTCTAATTATAGATTATAAATCATTGTTAAATACATTGAAAATAATAACTCCAGTCAAGCTATTCAATATTAAATTCTTATAATATTCCTGATGAAACAAACAAATATATTATAAATAACGTATAATGATCCATAGGTAAATTTCATAAATCGTATTCGTATATCAATCAATGTTATGAATTTACCTTAGTAAAATAGCATATTAGGTATCTGTAGTCGTACTCTCATTTCAATCATAAAATCTATTGTGAAAACAATTGAAAGATGGTTCCTATTTCAAAATATTTATAAAAAAACATAACTAAATATACCTAAGAACTTACAATACATTTTTTTAATCAGAATCAATAGAAAACAAATATATTGTGGCCTTATGTAAAGACCATGCAAAAAAAAAAAGAATTTTGGCCTTGAATAAACTTTACGGAATTTTTACTTGTATTCTGATCTGAAAATATCTGATTATTAAATCAGCAAATGTAAAAATAAAATTTATATTAGGTACTGAATAAAATTTAAGCATTGATTATTATAAGTTGGGTTTAGTTCCCAAGAGAAAACCATTGTCGCATATAAAGTCAGAACCAGTGATACCTTTTGCTTTCTCACTGGCTAAATAAAGAATCAATTCAGCCGTTTCTTCCGGTTCAGAGATTCTGTTTAGAACCGTTGTCTTTGCGTAGTCATCCCACGTCACGTCAGTCATGTTAGAATTTTCTAGAATATCCGTTCTTACAGGTCCCGGACTAATAGAATTTACTCTCACTCCTTTAGGAGCTAATTCCAGAGCTGCTACTCTTGTAAAATGATCTAAAGCAGCTTTGCTAACAATGTACGCCAGGTGGCTAGTATTGCTCTGTTTTTTCCCTTGAATACTTGAAACATTTATTATACATCCTTTGGAATTGATTAAATGAGATGCCGCAAGGGTAGTTAGTTTGATAACAGCTCGTATGTTGATCTGCATGGTGTCTTCATAGGCTTGTAGCAGATTTCCATTAAAGATGCTTCCATAGATTGCTATTCCAGCATTGTTCACTAGGATGTCTAGTTTTCCATATTTCTTGATGGTTTCGCTGACAATTCTTTCAGCTTCACTATCTTTGCCGATATCTGCGGCCACCACCAACGGGGATGCGCCTACTGTAGAGCATTTCTGAGCAACGTTTTTTAGTTTCAATTCCTGCCCACTACCACTACTTGAGCTCCCCTCTGACTGAAAAGCTCTGCTGTTGCAGCTCCGATGCCGGAACTGGCTCCAGTTACGATAGCAACTTTGCCTACAAAACTCATTGCGCGAGCGACCGGCCAGACTCGAATAGAACTCACGTTTAGTGGCAGCTAGCATATTTATTATAGTTCAGGTGGTACTTATCTACTTATTATCTATAAATTGTGATACTTGATGTGCCACCGTGATGATAAGTAGTACTATAGGTAACAGTTGTTTTGTATCGTTTACAACGTTTGAAAATGTAATAACCGAAATATACCTATTTACAATATTTATCTATACTTCTCTTTCTTATTATTAATATAAAGAACAAAGCTTTGTTTGTTTTAATTGAATAGGCTCCGAAACAACTGGACCGATGTGAAAAATTCTTTCACCAGCCTCTCTCAGAAACTCTTTTTCAAGACTCTCAGAAGCCCATGCAAAGCTGGGGTGGGCTGCTAGTTTGAAAATAAATATAATTTGTTTATTTAAAGTTGAATTGGGTGGGTAATCTTTTTAACCGCAAACGTTTTGGTAGCATAATATCGTTTAAGTATTAGTACCTGGGCGACCGAGCTCCGCTCGGTATTTTTATGGTATCAGAATCCACCCTTCCTACATATATACCAAATTTCAACGAAATCGTTAGAGCGGTTTCCTACAACGCGTGACAAATATATAAATATTTCTCATTTAATATACAGGAGCGGATTTTGTAGATCGTACCTTATCATAGATGACCTTAACATGTCATTATATATTTTTATGTAAACAAAAAGCAAAGACCTACCTATCTATAAATAAATTGCTTCATCATTCTGATATTTGAAAATAATTAAATTTCTTATTTACATGTATACATAATTACACCATATTTTTAGAAGTTGTTTTGTAAAAATTTTAGAGCATTTACCTATGGAGAAGGCAAAACTACGCGTTCCCCTCAGCAAAAATTCGTGGCCATGTGACCATTCACGTTATATAAAACTAATTCGTTAAAGGTCTGCGCTATTTTGTGTCAAGATGTGTCGTACACATGTAAGTATAAATTTTCCACCTGCTTTGTTTAATTTAAATACAATCGCGAAATGTTTTTAATGTCATTGCGATACGTTTGCAATAGAAAATTGTCGTTTACGTTAGTAGCTCGAACGCAGTAGAGGGGATTTTTTTAGTGTGATATATATTTCTCTGTGTGATTTTGCAATAACACGAAAGTTGTCAGTGTATTTGGTTATGAAGATTGTGCTATACGTGTACAACTCTCCCCCCGCAGAAATTGGCTCAAAAAATGTACGGCATTTGCTGCTTATAGCATCTCCATAGGTTAAATGCTCTAAAGTAAAAATACGTTGTAGAAGATATATCACATTAGGTATATAAAATTCTTCAATTTTTTACAAGCATATTATGAAGATTATAAAGCATTGGGGTAAAAAAAGAAATTAAAAAGGAATTTTTTTTTTATGTCAGAGGAAGGCAAACGAGCAGGCGGGTCATGAGATGTTAAGTGATCACCGCCGCCCATAGACATCTGCAACACCCGCGGGGTTACAGAAGCGTTGACGGCCTGTAAAAATCCCCCGAGTTGGGCCCCCGGCTTTCCCACTCACCGGACGGAGCATGACGGCTGATAGCCGCCACTCAGGCGTCGGTCTTCTGTGGGAGTGTGGTACTTCCCCGGACGAGCCGGCCCATTCGTGCTACAGGCTAAATAAAGTTTAAAAATTGTTTTTTAGTTGCTTATACTGTAATTTGGTATAAGTACTTTAAATTTATCGTAATAAAAAACAATGATTAACAATAAAAAAACAGACAAATATAAACACATAAAACATACATACATTCAAATTCATATAAAACCTAAGCCTAAAGATATATCAAAAATTTTTTTAGTGCACATAAATGATTTTTTTAAACTTAAATTCTTTAAAGTTTATTTAAGCATATATACTTAATATTATAGTACATACGTTTCTTTCTTATATGGCTATCTATTTATATACAAGGAAAATTTTCAAATTTAACAAAAAAAAGAAATAAGCAAAGTATTCCATGGTTACTGGGGTTTTAAAAAGTGTTGTAAAAGGCTCGTCCTTGTACTTATAAACATTTGAATAATGCAGCAAACATTTTCATTAAGATTCAGTTCTATAAAATTATATACATTTTTATCCATTATACACTAGCACATTTTCAAGAAGCACAATATTTCACAAGCGTGCCATTGTCATGAGTAAAAATAGATCCAGTAATTCCTTTCGCATTGGCCAGAAACAATATATGCTCAGCTATCTCTTCAGGGTCTGAGATTCTATGCAGAGCTGTCATAGCCGTCCAGCCCTCAATATCAATATTCAATCCAGCGTTTCTTATAATTCCAGTTCGTACTGGACCGGGTCGTACTGCATTTACTCTAACACCAAACTCCCCAAACTCTAAAGCAGCTCTTCTTGTGAAATGCTCAATGCCAACTTTGGAAATGTCATACGCATATGACGTACTGATCGCCATAGCTTTTATACTCGATATATTCACGATATTGCCCTTAGTCTTCATCAGATGAGGAGCAGCTAAGGTAGTTAGCAGGACTACAGCTCGAAGATTTACGTTTAAAACGTCATCGTATGTTTTTAAGAGTGAACCATCAATGATAGTTCCGTCGCGATATATCCCTGCGCAGTTTACAAGCACATCTAGTTTGCCAAATTTACGTATAGTTTCATCAATTATGCGTTTAGCGTCATCATCTTTAGCTACATTAGCTACGATCATTATTGACTGGCCATTATCAATGTCTGCATCTTCCGTGTATTTTGTAGCTTCATCTATAAGGTTAGAAGTGTTCATTTTATTTCCATTGGTTAAATTGTCATTTTGCATGGATTTGTTGTAGATTAAGTTATTACTCTTACAGTGGTCCTTGCATCGTCGTACAACGTGACGCACATCATTGTCGTCTAAGTCAACAGCCACCACATTCGCTCCTTCTTTAGCAAATAGTTCAGCTGTAGCTGCTCCTATACCGGATCCTGCTCCTGTCACTATCACTACTTTATTATCAAATTTCATTTTTTTTACAATATATTTTTATAACAATGATCAAATTACAAAGATAATTTATAAAAATAAGTAAAGCATACTTATCGCAATCACTAGGTATATAGAACTGATATGAACGACGTCCGAATTATACAGAAGCCTAATAATTATGTGTGTCTCAATATTAACCTTCGTATATGGCAGTGCACCTTGTAAAAACTGGTTTGCATATTGCTGAACCCTTTCGTAAGCATTTTAAATTTTTAAGGGGTCTTATAAATTTCAAATTGATTGCTCTCGTGGTCCAATGGTTAAGTCGGTCATAGGGTCATCCCATTATGTAACTAGATATGTAAAAAATATATTTCTAGAATGGTTTTATATAATATCTTTATTGCAGTGTTCACCTGATTATCCGAAAAGAAAGATGATTCCGTGCCTTCGATCAACAATAAAGAACTAGATTCACAGTTCCGAAAAAAATCAAAGTACCGTCCTCACTTCAATAAACATGATAAATACTATTCTTTCGACCAACTTCCATTTCCAGAATCGGGTATTAGAAAATAAGTCTTAAATGTGTGTAAGTTTAAACCATGTCAAACTAACGAGACTAATCGAAGTCTAGTCTAAGTGACTATTGACCCGCCTCGGCTTCGCACGGGTTTAATAACCTTCCTTGTAAATCAGACTATCTATAAAAAAACCGATCTTAGCATACATAGGGACAGACAATTATGGGCCAGCACAGCCGCGGGTAAAAGTTAGTCAAAAATAAATGTAGCCCATCATTATGATATAGTTAGCATGAATGCCAAATCCTCATATTATTGATACTTTACAAAAAAAACTAACATACAATAACTATATAAGATGAACAACACGCTATATTTTAAGTTAGACCTCTTGCGACACAACTGTGAAAACCGCAACAAAATCCGTTCATTATTTTTTCCGTGATGCGCGTACAAACATACAGACACAAAAATTCTAAAAAGGAAGGTTTCGGCTTCTAAACGTCCCATAAATACCCCCCTATATGTTTTCCCTTTAATACTTCCCATGTGCAGACATAGGTCGGTTATTTATTATTATTTATAAATTAATCTTCAAATTATTGATTTTGAAAGAGGCAAATAAACTACACAATATAGTGATTTAATATTTTATTTATTTCACTAACAACATACCGTTATCAGCTACATAATTCGACCCTGTAACACCTTTAGCCTTATCACTGGCTAGGAATAAAATTAAATCAGCTATCTCTTCGGGTTCAGATATTCGGTTCATAGCAGTAACAGCTCCGATCTCTTCGAAGCCATCTTTGACACCAGCGTTGTCAAGTATGTCCGTGTGGACTGGTCCTGGGCTGACAATGTTCACCCGAACGCCATGAGGCGCAAGTTCTACAGCGGTTGCTCTAGAGAAGTGACTCACAGCCGCTTTCGACGTACAATATATCCCCATTTCAGCGTTATTGATAGTTATTCCAGACACGCTTGACACGTTTACAATATTACCTTTAGTTTTGATCAAATACGGGGCTGCTAGTGTAGTTAGTTGCACTACAGCACGAACGTTTGTCTTCATCACTTCTTCGTATATTTCCATCGCTTTTCCATCTAGAATCTTCCCAATTCTTACTATGCCAGCGTTGTTGACCAGTACATCTAATTTCTTGTACTTGTCGATTGTTTTCTTGATAATTTTCTGGACATCCTCTTCTTTGGCTACATCAGCCTTGATGACTAAAGGATTGTTTCCGACTTGAGCACAGTCCCGTTCTACCTTCTTCAGTTTGGCTTCGTTCCTGGCTACAATCACTACGTTAGCTCCTTCTTTGCTGAAGAGGATCGCAGTAGCGGCTCCAATACCTGAGCTCGCACCAGTCACCAACACGACTTTATTATTGAAACTCATTTTAAACACTAAACTTTGTATATTACAATAACAGATGAAGAGTTAGAGCGCAAGTGATAATGAATGAGATAAGCAATCACGTGGTTATTCTTATTATAAAAGTAAAATAATTTCTTGAAATATGTATATCTATACATATAATAAAATTGTAACCGAGCTAAGTATGTCTGTAACAAGGTAGATATTAAAGAAAAAAGTATTGGGTCTCTTTTAAATCCTATAGATGCCAAAACAAGTTTTTAAAAAAAATTTGTCTGTCTGTCTGTCCATCCGTCTGTTGTTGTGTTTATATGCGCATCTAGCAAAAATGTGTGTGGTGGAGAGGGGGTTTTTCCGTAGCGGGCATAAGCTAATACCAAATACTTTTAGCAAGATAATTTTATATCTAACTAGCTGTTACCCGC